>JAEANM010018851.1:0-12523 GCA_017656035.1 Myanophis thanlyinensis | reverse complement strand
GTATAGTATAGTATAGTGTAATATAGTATAGTATAAAAAAGGTAATCAACCACCAAATGTAGGAAACTCTTCGGTGTCTCAGACAAGAGGAAACCAGTTATCTGCAAGAATCACTCCATTTTGTTCACAATGCAGCATTGCTGTAATGGCATATTCATCTTCACACATACCATCCCAGTCTTGGCTAGTCCTGGAATAATGGAAATTACACTTTAAGAGTGGAAAAGTTGGATCCCTGTTTCTTTAGTTTTGCCTCAGTCCACTTGCCTGTTAGTTTTATTTTCTTGTCTTTAGTTCTTTCACCTTCTTAATAGCTGTTCTTTAAAGCCATCTCTAGGTGATGGCCTCAAGCAGCTACTCAATTATTTAGGAGGCCAATGAAAAAGCAATATATACCAAAGACGATGTTCCATGAATTAACCTTGTTGTGTAGAAGGTACTTTTTACATTCATTGATAGCTTAAATATGCTTTCTCAAAGCAATTGGGAGTTTCTTGCACTTGGACATGGAAAATTGACTTGATATAATTATAGCATTCATAGGCTATATTTTCATTTCACTTCATGAAAAGTTTTCATATGAAATTATTTTGTGTCACTTTTATGTGTTGATAAACTTTTTCTGGCTTCAGTGGGCACTGATACTTCTTGAAAGCTCAAGAGCACAAGATTAGTTATGGTTCCAAGTCATTGGATGAGCCGGTGTAATATGTTTCAAATAAGTTTGGTATACTTTAATTTTCTTCAGTTGCAGGGAATTATTTTATTGACAGCCTTCCTTCTGCAGAAATACCTTACTTCATTTTCGATCTGTAAATATGTGACTCAGTCCTAAACTGCAAATTCAGTAGATGAAATTCAGATAAAGGCATTGTCTTCTAACTGTAACCCAACATATTTTCTTTGCCTCTTTGACAGGATTTTTTCAAATGTTCATAAAGGTGAACACTTCACATCTGCATTCTTCATTTTTTTCTATTAACAAAATGTCAATTGTTCTTTTTGAACTGTTTCATCTATGTTAATCTAAGATAGCCTATCTACCTGAGCATAGCATCTGAATATGGAGTTGAATCTTTCTCTTTGGTACAAGTACATACAAGTACATGAAATTCCACACCAGAATTCCAGACCTGAGAAATGTAACTGAATGAACATCTTTCAAAGAATAAAGCTGCAGATCTGTAAAAATCACTTTTGCCTGCTTTTCCTTTTATCTCCCAGCAATTTTTCAAAAATCTAACTACTAGTGCTTTAGAAGTAGGCCTTGTTCACAAAAATGAACTTTTTGTGGCTCTGTGCATTCTTGAGGGTGGGTGGTGTAGACATCCTGTACTACTAAGAACCTATATTTACAAATTGACTTGTTGAAAGTGAAAATATAGAGCAACTATAGCACAGAGAAATGATCTGTTAGCTTAGGATACTTGTGAAATCTAATAGTCACACTGTTGTGTGATACTTACATGTATATTTGATTACTAATAACTGGATTTAATACATTCTTTGTGTAGTATTTGCTTCTAATTTTAAGGCAAATGTTGCTGAACAAAGCTATCCTTGTACAAATCCGTAGGATACAATGGGAATAATAAAAATACTGAGATATAAATATACAAAGTCTTGCAGTACTTTCTTATCTGAAGACAAGTGATGCTTTAGTAGCAGAACACATACTTAGCATGTAAAAATTATTCAGGTAAGTCTTTGTGATCTCTAGTTAGAAAAGATAACTTACTTCATGAAGCCCCAGAAAATCTTATAGCTGGTCAGTTACATAGAAGAAAGTCAGATTAGTTATAATTTTCTAGTTTGCATATTGCGTTGAAGAATTTCTGCAGCTCTCATAGGTATCAAGGATGAATATTTATCAGGAATGCTAAAGGATGGTGGAGTCTGTAAAGAAGATTCAAAAAGTCTCTTTCAAGACAGTGGTTTTTGAAAAAAATACACATTTACAATAGCGCAGAGTAGAAATGACATTGTGTTATCACATTTGAATTGCACATGCATTTTGAAAACTAAGAAATCCACTAATGTAGAAAGCACTGAACAGGACTGGAGGCATGTCAGGTGGGCACGAGAAGTTTTCCCAGGACACAATCTCCATGAATGGGGTATAATTTATATTAGTGTGATATTGTTAAGACATAGGAGGCAGAGACAATTTTCACTGTGACTGTGGTGTGGGACAAAGAAAGTCAAACAAACTTTTTTCACTTGCATCTTTTGAGCTGAGTTCTATGGGGGATATTTCCTGTTAAAGATACGTGTCGAATATGTTTAATATTCTATCTAATTTGTTAGTGCTGTTTTGAATATATACCCTATATTCAATAGCTGTATTAAATGTTTAAGTGAAGTACTTACATATTATTTTATTAACTCGTTTATTAACCTATTTTCCAAAGCAGCTGACAGCAGGACAAGAAGTAATGGTGGAAGATTATTAAAGAGATCTCCAACTAAGAATTAAGGAGAAATTTCTTGAAGACAGAACAATTAATCAGTGTAATGGCTTACCTCCTGATGTTGGGGTGTTTCATCACTGGAGTTTTTCAAGAAGAGACTGGGTAGACATTTGTCTAAAATAGTATAGGGTTTCCTATATGAGCAGGGGGTTGAAGACCTCAAAAGTTTCTTCCAATTCTATTATTCTTTGTTATATAAAGTTACCACGCCTTAAAAAGATTTCAAGTTTGTAATAGAATTGTGTGTAACATTAAGTAGGGAAATAGGACAATTACCTGAGATAGGTAAAAGAGAAAGAAACAGAGGGAAAGAAAGAAAGAAGAAGAGTTGAAATAGAATTGTGTATAACATTAAGTAAGGAAACCGGACAATTACCTGAGACACATGTGTGAACAAGATTTAAGATATATTAGATAAAATTCAATGTAAATAATGTACATATGTGTACAGGAGATAGATGATAAAATATATTGTAAATTACTGACAAGGAAAACAAATATGTAAATGGTTCTATGGAAATGAAATGTTATACCGGTTTTATTGTATCCTTTGTGCAAGTTATATTGAAAAAAATATAAAAATGCTTCTATTAAAAAAAAGATTTCAAGTTTATCAAACTTTGTTAATCAAAACTTCACATGAAATAATAAAACAAATCTTGAAGATTAGATTCCAAGTTTTAATCTTCCAAATTAGCTTCTCAACTAAAAAAGAATCTACCACACTACATTTTAAAATAGTTTTTAAGATTGTTGTTGATACACACAAGTATTTTAGAAAACAAAATGCATTTTAAAAATTGGAATTACAGAAATTGATATATTTGTATGTTTTATACAGTTTTATTAAATAGCGGCAATAGAGTTTTGGAAAAGATGTATGTATAAATGGCAGCATTAAAATATATTGTACAAATTGACCACAGTGCTCTGTGGAATTTTTATCAGAAATATGATTTCCTTTACTATACATAATACATTCTGATTATTTATTATATGGAGAAGCAATACTAGTAAAAGAGAATAATCTTTTAGTCTTCAAATCAGTTTTGTTCTGTGTTTTAATATATTTCTTCATGTTTCAAGTAAGATCATTGTTACCATCGCTTCGACTCATCTCATGTTTAAAACTTTAAAATGCTACTTTTTTCTCAGAAGGAACTTGATTTTCCTGGCATAACCTCTTATAATTTTAGCATATATTTTGCTCCTTCTGGTTCAATGGAAGAAAGATCCCTGATTTTACTGAAGGAAAACTTCCAGATAAATTAAATGGATAACAATATGAGGTTTTTTCAGTCTTCAAACAACAAAGGTTTAAGAAAACTTCAATTAACAAAGATTAGGATTCATAGTTCCAAAGGCACATGTTTAAGAGATACAATATGTATTTCCATCCACAAAAATAGGCTGCTTGATTCCCCCAGCTTCTGTGATAATCTCCTCAGTGTTTTCTCAGCAGTGGAAGAAAGCTATGGAAGAAACAGGTGGGCTTCTTATTCCAGCTGATGAACAACCTGCTTTTCACTTCTGCCCAGTCAGCTGTGGTGAATAGTCTAAGGATTGACAGTGGCTGTTAGAGAAGGAAGGAGCAGCTGAGATAACATTCAGTCTATTTACAAGAAGCTAATTGCATGAAAGGACTAGTTAAAAGATCCACAGTGTTCTCCTTCTTGGCTGCCTCTTATTAATTCCCAAATAGCTAGATAATTGTTTAATAAAAGATCCAGTCAGTGTGTAAGGTATGCCATGAAAGTTGGTGGTCTATAATGGGAAAAAGAATGACAGCTTGTTACTATATATGGAAGAAGGCTTATCTCTGAAAGAAAATTGAGGGGGCAACAATTAATTGTGTTTTGAATAGAAGCATTTATCTTCCCATGCAAATGTTATTTTCTTATGTGTACATATACAGATAATATAAAAGAATAGCTTTTTTGAGCAGATCAGTTGTTCCCACTCATCAGTAATTTTCCTTCTTCAGTTGGAATGACTTCCCTAATTCAGCAACACAGCAACATATCCTATAGAGCTATTCTTCCACAGTGAATTTGCATTGCGTTATAATTGTTATAAGTAGTCCTCAACTTATGACTGATCACTTAATTACTGTTTGAAGTTAAAACAGGATTTTTTTATTTAATAACACATCCTCAAGTTTATGACTGCCACACTATCCTTGCAGTTAGTTATGTGTTGGGTACTTTTCAACGGCCTCACATTTATGACCAGTTGCTTTTATTCCATGATCATGCAGTCACATTTTGTGACTCCCCCCCCCATTTTTCCAATAGGATAATTTGGATTCAGACTTATGATTACATGAGTTACTTAAAAAATATAGTGTCTTGCTTAACAATTGTAGGACTTACTTAACTTTGACTGTTGTAAAATTAAGACCAGTCACATGGTGTCCCAAGTTGAGTCCACACTGATTTGCAATGGAACCTTGGGTCATGACCGCTTCTGACCATGACCAAATGGGATGCCAACCAAAAAATCTCCAAAATTTTCGACTCTGGTCACCAACACATCCTCAGGTAGTGATCAAACACAGCTGTGGCGATTTTCCCTGTCACCCCAATATTTTTTTACACGCCTGCACAGTCATTTATAATTGTGACTAGACGTCCCACTGTATGATCAAAATTCTGAGCTCAACTGTGGTCATATGTTGAAAACTGTCTATAATAAAACATGCTGTCAACTATTTTTGCTCAAGCATCTTGGCTGTATATATGTGTGTTCTTGAAAACTCTTTAGTCAGTTCTTCTTAACATTTCAGTAAAACAAGCAGTTGAAAAATCTAATCTTGATTCTAGTATCTTTTTTTTGACATGTAGTAAAAATAGTGGCAATGAAATGGGACTTTCATTGAAATATTTTTCGACTTTCAAATTATTTTTTTTTTTAAATCCAAGCATCATGTTATAAATCTGCAGTGATTAAAGACAAAAGGCAAAAGGATACATCAGACCTTATTTATTCATTTTTGATGCCTTCAAGACAGTCTTGACTCCTGGCAACTGCCTGCTGTTTTCTTGGCAAGATTTTAGAAGTGGTTTGCCACTGCCTCCTTCCAAAGGTTGATAGTGAATGAATATCCCAAAGTCACCAGCTGCCTTCATGCCAAAAGCAGGACTAAAAACTTTCAGTTTCAACCTGATGCCTTAATCCTCACCTCAAGCTGGCTTTCAACTAGCTTTATTGGGAAAATTAATATGTTTGTATTGTATGTGTTTGACATTATGTAAAGAGACTGGAACAATTTATAAGACAAGTAAGATACCGTATTTTTTGGAGTATAAGATGTACTCCCCCCCCAAAAAGTGAGTGAAAATTGTGGTGCATCTTATATACCTAATACAACCATTTTTGGCCTCCCAAGCCCCCACCTGTGTGTCCCATTTCACCCAAAATGGCCTGTTTTTTGGCTCCCAACTGAAAATGAGCGGTGTGGAGGCTTCTGGAGCTCTGCAAAATGCCTCTGGGGGCTGGGGAGAGGGAATTCTAGATGTATTTAGAGGGGAAGTGTTGAGAACAAAAAATGGGTGAAAAATGGACCATTTTTGGGAGAAAACTAGCCATGTGGAGGCTTCTGGAGGCCTGCAATATGGCTCTGGGGTTTGGTGAGAGGGAAAACAAGACGTGTGGAGGCCAAAACCATTTTTTCTTGTTTTCATCTTCCAAAATCTAGATGTGTCTTATACTCTAATGCATCTTATACACCAAAAAATATGGTAATTATTGAAAGAAGATGCCTGCTTTACTGAATGTTATGAAAGAGAAAACAGATATTAAGCAACTTAAAGACTCATTCAAAAACCTTAGCAATTTACCTTTGTACAATGGTAAAAGTGCATGGCTGTGCAATATTGGAAGCATTGCTGATTGCATAACATTTCATGTTTCATAAATGCAAGAAAAAAGGAGAGTCCATAACAATGTATGCAGATGAATTTTAAAACTTCTGTATAAATTTGAGCAGTATTATAGGTTAGTATAAGTATCCCAAATAAGGAGGGATGAATATCAGACAAATAATTAATTGTAGAAAACAATACCCTAATCAAGGAACTACCAAAGAGAAATCAAACCCGGGCAGGGGTGAGAGGCGAGATACTGTATATAGGGAGTCCTCAACTTACAATCACAATGGAGTCCAAAACCTCTATATAGCAATTTTTGTCACATAGATTAAATGAATCACTATAGCTTCTAAGTGAATCATGTGGATCCAGCTTCCCACATTGACACTGCTTGCCAGAAACCTGCTGGGAAGGTTACAAATGGTGATTATCTGATCCCAGGACAGCACAACTGGCTTCATAAACATATGTTAGTTTTCAAGTGTCCAAATTTTGATCACATACTACAGGAATGCTGCAATGGTAGTAAGTTGAAATCCAGTTCTAAGTTACTTTTTTCAGTGTTGTTGTAACTTTAAATGGTCTTTAAATTGATGGTTGTAAGTCAGGAACTACATGTATAATCAAGGCACAAACACCCCATTCACTAGCAGTGATGTTACCTAACTGAATAATAAAATATCTGCAAGCAAACAACCAAAGTCAGAGAGCACCAAGAATTCCACAACTCTGAGCTGCAGATATTCTCTTCTTCTAATTGAATATTAGAACTATAGGACAGAAACATCAAGATATCAGGTTATTAAAAATATCTGGAAAGATCAAATGAACATATTACAATAATAACATGAAAGCCACCATATGGAGAAGTTATTAAGAGATTTACTGTGAAGATAAAGATACTAGAGGGATGTCATATTAAACCACAGATTTTCTTTTTATCATATTTGAAACAATACTGGAACTCATTCCACCAACAGATCATGGAATCCTGGAAACAGGACAACATCTGGGATAGATGTAGCCTTAGTGATGATTTTAGGATTTGTCTAATCTATCAGGATATCACAAAAACTATAAAGAAATATTTCTGGAATGTATCTTTTGGAAGTTACTTCTAATATTAATTAAGGTTTCTAAAAATGTAAGAATTTTCCAACAATTCAACAGTTAACTTGCCAGCACAAGCACCATTGATAAGACTGTATAAATAACAAGATTTATGTTAAGCACAGTTAGGACATCTGTCTTTTCCACCTCAATCTGAGTTGATAGAAAAATTTGCACTTACATAATTTGTTTTAATATATTGTACCTTTCCATGAGATTAGAAACAGTGATAAATCTGGCTCCTGATACATCTAATTATAGTTATATTCTTAAAACAAGCTTCTCAACTAAGTAGGTTAAAATGTATTGTTTAACTATACCAAAAATCCAGTCTCCATATTTATATTCTTGGCAACTGCTTAAGAAAACCTAATATAGACTTCAGTATTTCAGCTGTTAACAATTTATATTTTTATGTATGTTCTGTTCTACAAGTTATGAAAAATGCTGAAAAATTCAATTCAAAGTTACTTTTTGTTCAAGGAAATTTACAAAACAGTTTAATTTTTGCACAATTTCTTCAAATCTACTTTTATTCCAATGGGTTAATATATATTAGAATGGATCTTAAAAATTATCTGCCCACGTGTTACAAATTAAAGAAAAGGTGATGGCACAAAAATATGTAAGTTTTGTTTGTATTTGAATAGAATAGAATAGAATAGAATAGAATAGAATTCTTTATTGGCAAAGTGTGATTTGACACACAAGTCTTTGGTGCATGTGTTCTGAATATACATTAAAGGAAATGGTACATACAGCAGGCATCATAAGATACAACACTTAATTATAGTCATGGGGTACAAATAAGCAGTCAAATCATACTAGGAGACAATAATCAATGTAAATTGTAAGGATACAAGCAAAAAGTTATAGTCATAGTGGGGTGGGTGGGTGATGGAACCATGAGAATAATAGTAATGCAGACTTAATAAATAGTTAGACAGTGTTATTTGTTTAGCAGAGTGATGGTGTTTGGGAAAAAGCTATTCAGTGCAGTGCCCTATAGTGTCTTTTTGAGGGTAGAAGTTGAAACAATTTATATCCAGGATATGTCTGGTCCTTAAATATTTTCCCAGCCCTCTTTTTGACTCATGCAGTAAACAGGTCCTCGATGGAAGGCAGGTTGGTAATAATTGTTTTTTTCTGCAGTTCTAATTATCCTCTATAGTCTGTATCTGTCTTATTGGGTTGCAGAACCAAACCAGACAATTGATCGATATAAATGACTCCTACATCATGAAAATTCCACAAGCCTCCAATATATTGTCTGAGAATATATTTTGAATGAACAAGTATGTTTCAGAAGATTCAGTCAATCTATCGTCAGTTTTAATGAGCTGTAGTCTTTCAAAGTAGAAAAGTTGAATATACTTTTTAGAAAAAGTCTGCAATGGAATGAACCTTCTTATGACTTCAGGAACTGTAGGAACTGCCTTGGCTATAATATGGAAATGGCTTGTTTTCTTCTAGGACACTTTTCAACCTCAGTCTAGAATATTGACTTGATTGTCTCCTGTTCGTACAGTCACTTCTGCCTTTGTGACCTCCCGTCTGGACTATGCCAATGCTCTCTACATGGGGCTCCCCTTGAAGAGCATCCGGAGGCTGAAGTTAGTACAGAATGCGGCCGCGTGGGTAATTATGGGAGCTCCTCGGAGCTCCCATATTACACCTTTCCTGCGCGAGCTTCATTGGCTTCCTGTGGCCTTTTGGGTGCAATTCAAGGTGTTAGTGCTTACCTTTAAAGCGCTCCATGGCTTGGGACCTGGGTACTTACGGGACCTCCTGTTGCCACTATCAGCCTCCAGCTGACTGGTGCGTTCCCACAGGGCAGGCCTCCTCAGGGTTCCACTGTCAGGACATTGTCGTCTGACAGTCCCGAGGGTACGAGCCTTCTCTGTGGCAGCGCCCTCCCTGTGGAATGAACTCCCCCCGGAGATTCAAACCATTGTGGACCTCCGGGCCTTCCGATGTGCCCTAAAAACTCATTTATTCCAGCTAGCTGGCCTGGCCTGACATTTGAGGGGTTTTTAAATTTTGAATCTGATTTTAAATTTAATTCGTTGAATTTTAAATTTTAAACTATTAATTGTCTAAATTTTATAACTTAATCAACCTTAATTTAATTAATTTTAACTGGTTTTAAATTGTTTATATGTGTTTTTTACTTGGCTGTACACTGCTCCGAGTCCCTTGGGAGATGGGACGGTATAGAAATCTTGATATTAAATTAAATTAAATTAATGACTTATAATTCTGCTTTACTTCTTATCTCAGATAAGGTGCTAGTAGCTGTTGAGAATATTAACCTTCATTATGAGTATAACGTGCCTCCCTCTTTAAGATTTTTTCTCTGCTCCTAATCTCTGTGTATTCACTGTAAACTTCCCCTTCAGTGAAAAAGGAGCTTCTATGTGCCTATATATGTTTCGCTTGCTTTATGATAGGTTTATGTTCCTTACTAAAAGACATGTCTTATTATATTTTTATTTACAAATTTACTTACATTTACAAATTTATTTATATTTTTTATATTGTGACCTATTCGGAAAAACTCTGGAATCAGCAGTGCTAAAGTCAAATCAATAACAACAAAAACAACAACAATGGGAATCTGCCTAAAACATATTAGTGAGGAAAAAAGGAGGTCGTGGAGCATGGCATAGAATTGTGTAACCCCAAAAGCATTGAGAAATATGCTCATAAACATGCTCATTTTTAGATCTTTATTTATTACTCAAATAGATTTCCTTCCTTGCCTGGTGCTCTATGTTCAATGAAATTATTTTGTTCATCTTTTGTCCAGCTAGACTTCCACTGCATGTGGTTATCATGTCAAATAAGCCACAAGAAGTAGAATGTATGGTAGTACTGCACATTTTATTCTCAGTACGCAGTAGACTTGCCCAATTTAAAAGCTCAGTCCTAGGCTAAAGTTCCTTCACCAATTTCAGTACAATGTAATAGGTCCAATTTTGTTTCTACCGTTGGAAAGGCCCCCTTTCTCTTCATTTTTGATTAGGCATTTCAACAAGATGTTGATGGCCATCTTGACCTAACAGTAACAGTAGAAGCTACTGTAGATATGAAAGTAATTGTGAAACCATACACACAACTAGAACAACTACTTAATGTGATGGTAAATGAATAAAGATAGAAAGGGACTTTGGCAAGAAAAGTTTCAAGCAGCTTCAGCGGGAAGAAGCTTGGTATATTTCCCAGCATATCAATGCTGGGAAATTGATTGTGTTGACACAAAACACTTTTTTTTTTAACATAAAGCAAATTCTTGGATAAAACTGATGTCTTGCATATGACAAATTTGTACAAAATGGGAACCCTGCACATGCATGATTACAGTCTTATCCAGGAAACTGGGAACTAAAAATTTCTGATGAACCTTTTCATGTACTTCTACTTGCTTGTATTTTTAAAGAAATGTACATCATAAATATTCATGGAACAAAATATGAGTCCTGAAAATAAACGTTAAGACTTTTCTTATTATCCTTCCATAATTTTAATTCAGATATATATTTTTTCATAACTTTTTTGCTTTTCTTATTGGACTGTGAGCATGATTTTCCTATTATTTCTTTAAATGTTCTGCTTTATTCCTGATGCAGTCAGCAGCATCCATCCTGTTCTATTTATATTTATGTGAACAAAATACCTATTTTATTTAGGTGGGTAGAGAAGCAATAAATAAATAAGTAAAACTGCCAGTGCAAATACAATCCTGTTAAGCTTAGAAAACATGAAAGCTCTTTAGTATCTACTTCATGGTAAGAAAAATCAGTATTAAAAGGAGTGTATTTTCTTTTCAGCCCAATCTCAATTTTAAATTACGATGAAAAAATATCAGAGTTAAAATTAAAATGATTGCTTCCGGATTTTGCTCTTATGTGGCAAAAGGAAATATGCTGAAGTCCATATAACCTGGATTGTTTGTTTTGTTTCATTTCTGGCTGAAAAGTGGGATGTAAATGAAAGAAGGGAATAGTTATTTTTATCTCTTAGAATCCATTTGGTCTGGAAACAAAATGGTAAGAAAAGACAAAGCAGGAAAATAATTGTTCATGTTTAGGAGATAAGTGTAGTACATTGTGTCTAAATCTTTGGAGCCATCTTGTTTAGAGTTCTATGTCACGAAATTAAAAAATGTTACCCTCTCATGTCTTCAAAGAATCCTGACTTCTAAGAATTTGTAAATATTCCAAAACCAATCAAATATTCACACACATTTCTTTAAAGCACAATGTTCAGCTAATGATGGTAGACCAATGACCTCCATCACAACCACTAGTCCTGTGGAAAACAATGAGAAGGAAGAAAGCTATTATTGCCTATTTCATCTGTATTCAGCATTTGATAGTTTTTGACCACCTCTCATCAAAATATGATCATTGACCCATGGCAGGAGGATTTAAGGCTATATTTATGCCCAGGTAGTCAAGTAATTGACTAATTAACTCTCCCATTAGATCATTACCATTTGTTTTCATTAAAACTAAAAATTAATCTTGCAAAAAAGTGCCTAAGGACATCTTGCAAAATCTTGAATAGTTTCTTTTTAAGGCATTCAGCAACAGCCAATCACTATGAAGTGTTTAAGCTCCAAGCATTCTCTCTTCTCTTTCGCATTCATCATCATCCTGAAAACATATTGAGCACTTTGCAAGAATGAATCTGTATTAAATAAGAATCTGTTTTCTCATTGTACATTGATTAATCAATTTAATTATCAATGTAGCGATTTACATCACAACGCTCCTGGAAGATGCTGTATGTTGTCAGTGAATATGTACACTATCAAAAGCATAATTTGAACTTCAACTTGATTAAAAATATCTATTTGTTCATCTTCAAGTTATATCTATTGCAGTATTTATTAAGTACTAACTCTCTTTTTGGCCATAAAAGCACCAAAAACAAACTGCATCATTATGTAATACCCGTAAAGCAGAAAAACGTTTGAAATTATTATTTCAACTACCACAAAGTTTCAATTAAGTTATTATCTACTCAAGAACAAATGAAGGTATCATTAGAAATTTTATCTCTCTCTCT
>JAEANM010018850.1:0-12523 GCA_017656035.1 Myanophis thanlyinensis | reverse complement strand
CAATCTGGATTGCTAATAGAACCATTTATCATAGGGAGGTAATTTATTTTATGTTGGTTACATAGGTCTCACTGCCTCTGATCTATGGAAATACTTGGTGTATAATGAAGTCCAACCCGCCACTTGGTGTAAACATAGGAAAACCAAGCTTGGAGCCAGTGAAAAGTCGGGATGTAGTTTTTCCACTGGGTAGTATTTCTTGAAAATTAATGCCTCGTGTGAAGAAATAAAACCCATCACCTTCCACATGAAGGGGTGAAATGGAATATTGTATAGTCTTTTATACGTATGCTGTAAAATTGATTTTTTTTCCCTGTGTGCTTAAATAGGGAGACTCCTTTTTTATACCATGTTGTCATAGATAGGTAAAACGAAGGCTGTCAGATCGATTAATAATTATCATTGTCATCATTATCATAATTTAAACTTACATGCTGCCTGACTCTCAATGATTCTGAATGGCTTGCAATAATCAAACAAAGAAATTGCACTGAAATCAACGAAAGGTAACAATAAAAAATGGCAAGTATGAGGAAGAGAGGGGTCTCTCTCTTTCTCTTTCTCTCTTATCAATCCAAACGTGATCCTAGCTTTGCAGTTCAGCTGCAAATTCTCTGCAAAGGAATAGATGTGGCTTGGATGCACTCTTGGGTGCATGGCGATGTAATGTCTATGGAGATTCTCAGTCATCCATGTCACGGTCATCCCAAACGTGCTTTTTTACAAGAGGCAATTGGACTTTCTGGTTTTTCTTTGAAGATGTTTCGCTTCTCATCCAAGAAGCTTCTTCCCATCATCCAGTCAGAGGCGAAGAAGCTCCTTGGATGAGAAGCGAAATGTCTTCATAGAAAAACCAGAAAGTCCAGTTCCACCTTTGCAACAAAAACACCTTTGGGATTTCGATGTAATGTCTCTTGCAATCAGGACCATCTGAATTTACTATGCTGCCCAAGTTTTCCCCTCATTGTAGCCCTTTGCCACAGAACTGAAGAAGTTTCTTGGATGAGAGGTGAAATGTCTTCAAGGAAAAACAAAGGAAGTATTTTTAAAAAAGCACCTTTGGGACCTTTTATTACATTCTTGCTATTTCTCACCCAGCTCTCCCTTTTGTGCAAGTTACATGAGTGATGAAGCTGTACCACTGGTGCTTTTCTTACTGGGGTCAGATGAAGAAAGATCTTAAACCAGATGAATGAAGTTCCACAGACTTTGCTTAACAACAAGAATAAGGTTTTTGAAGCAATTTTCCCAGCACTGTAAAATAGTAACTGTAGTACCTACCCCTACACAGGGTGAAATCAAGCAAAGATCCAAGAAGGCAATAAAGCATTGTAGCATTGCTGTAAAATACAGGTAGTCCTCTGACTTACAACAAGTTGCTTTGCAACCATTCAAAGTCGAATTTAAAAGAAAGTTGCTTATTACCGGTTTAATTTAATTTAATTTAATTTTCATTTAACAAGATTTCTATACCGCCCCTCTCCCGAAGGACTCGGGGCGGTGCACAGCCATCTAAAAACAAGATACATAAAAGTTAAAATACGATTAAAATAGATTAAATCAGTGGCCAAAGTAGGAATTTAAATAAACCAGATTATAAAAAAAGTTAAAAATTTAAAAATTTAAGACAATTCAGTTAAAAATCGAACAATTTTAAAACCCCGTTAAATGTTAGGCCAGACCGGCTTGCTGGAATAGATGGGTTTTTAATACACGCTGGAAAGTCCGCAGGTCCGCAATGGTCCAAATCTCTGGGGGCAATTCGTTCCACAGGGAGGGTGCACCCACAGAGAAGGCTCATACCCTCGGGGCTGTCAGATGACACCGTCCCAACAATGGAACCCCGAGGAGACCTGCCCTGTGGGAACGCACCGGTCGGCTGGAGGCTGACGGCAACAGGCAGTCCCGTAAGTACCCGGGTCCCAAGACATGGAGCGCTTTAAAGGTAAGCACCAAAACCTTGAATTGGTTGTTGCACTTATAACCATTGTAGCATCCCCATGGTCAGGCAATCAAAATTTGGATGCTTGGCAATCAGTAGGTGTTTACAACAGTTGCGTCATCTAGGGGTCATGTGATCACCATTTGCAACCTTCCCACTTGGCTTCCAACAAGCAAAGTCAATAGGGGAAACCAGATTAAGCCACATAATTCACTTAACAACTCTAGAGATTCTCTTAACAAAAAAAAAAAAGGTTATGAAATCAAATGTGGCTCACTTAAAATCTGTCTTGCTTAGCAATTCTGGTTCCAATTGTGGTTGTAAGTGGAGGACTAAGTGTAGAGACAAGGGGCCAAGAAAGTCTGCAAGTGTTGACAACAAGAGAAAAATTGTAATTCATTTATGATAGAGCCACTCTTGTTTGCACCTCTGTAGTATTGTTGATGGTTTTGCTGATCCAATCAGCCCCCCCGCCCCCCCCCCCCAAAAAAATATGTTATGTTTTGGCCAAAATAAATATGAATGAATAAAAGTAAATGAATGAGTGGATAAGATACTGAAAGGTCTTAGAAATAGTCATCCAATTTCAACAGTAAGTCAGAAGGAGCCATAAAAAAAGTGTCAATTAATACTTTAGGAATCTTTCTGCACTACTAATGGGGTCATCCCCTCAAAAGTAGCAAGGAAAGACAGGAAGGTCAGCCATGTGCAGGGGAAAGAAAAGATGGAAGGAAAGCAGAATCCACGTAAAGAAGCCAATAAAAATGTCAACTGTGTGTGTTCCCTAGAATTAAAGGAATAAGAAAATAGAAACTGCCACTTAAGTAATCTAACCTATCCTCCTTGGCAGGTCAGTGACTCCTCCAGAGAAATGTTTTGCTAGTTTTACTAGAAAAGGGAAAGAGAGGAGATAGTTATATATTCTGGAATAAGTGGAGGAAAGGTTTTAAGCTCAGTCACTGAGTTGTAAGCCAGAGAAAAACTGTTCAAAGGAAATGGAATCTGATCCACGGTATTTTGTATTCCGATTTCGTGACCAATTTCTCTTTCTTCTTCATATTCCCTACAAACAAAGATTGCACCTAACTTGGTTTCCATCGCATTCTGATTCTTCTTGTAAGTATTCTATACCCTTTACAGCCATGCTTCTATTGTCGCCAGAAGAAGAACCATGCAAGAATGGCTAAGAAATAGAGGAAACTTGGAATACACTTCCATGGTCTTCACTGGTACAGTTAATGAATCCTGCAAAATAGTCCCATTATTCAAATTCGCACTATTCAAAGTGATACTTCTGTGGAAATAGAGTAGAATAGAATAATAGAGTTGGAAGGGACCTTAGAGGTCTTCTAGTCCAACCTGATGCTTAGGCAGTAAATGCTATACTATTTCAGACAAATGGTTATCCAATCTCTTCTTAAAAACTTCCAGTGTTGGAGTATTCACAACTTCTGGAGGCAAGTTGTTCCACTGATTAATTGTTCTGTTAGGAAATTTCTCCTTAGTTCTTGGTTGCTTCACTCCTTGATTAGTTTCCACCTATTGCTTCTTGTCCTGCCCTCAGGTGCTTTGGAGAATAGCTTGACTCCATTTTCTTTGTGGCAGCCCCTGAGATCTTGGAACACTGCTATCATGACATTCCTAGTCCTTCTTTTCATCAGACTAAACATACCCAGTTCCAGCAACCGTTCTTTATATGTTTTAGCCTCCAATCCCCTAATCATCTTTGTTGCTCTTCTCTGCACTCTTTCCAGAATCTCAACATCTTTTTTACATAGTGGTGACCAAAACAGGATGCAGTATTCCAAGTGTGGCCTTACCAAAGCATTATAAAGTGGTATTAATTAACGTGATCTTGATTCTATCCCTCTGTTTATGCAGCCTAGAACTGTGTTGGCTTTTTGGGCAGCTGCAGCACACTGCTGGCTCATATTTAAATGATTGTCCACTAGGACTCCAAGATCCCTCTCACAATTACTACTATTGAGCAAGGTACCGCATATATTGTACCTATGCATTTTGTTTTTCTTGCCTAAACGTAGAACCTTACTTTTTTCACCACGGAATTTCATTTTGTTAGATAGTGCCCAATGTTCAAGTCTGTCAAGATCCTTCTGTATCTTAAGCCTAACTTCTGGAGTGTTGGTTATTCCTGCTAGCTTGGTGTCATCTGCAAATTTGATGAGTTCCGCATCTATCCCTTCATCCAAATCATTGATGAAGATATTGAAGAGTACTGGGCCTAAAACAGAGCTTTGGGGTATCCCATTGCATACTTCCTTCATGTAGATGCAGTTCCATTGAGTGCAGTTGGTCAGCCAATTACAAATCCATCTGGTGGTGATGCTGTCTAACCCACATTTTTCTATTTCATCAAGTAGTAGGTTATAGTCTACTTTATCAAATGCCTTACTGAAGTCCAAGTAAATTATATCAACAGCATTTTTCTGGCCCACTGATTTTATCACTTTGTCAAAGAATGCAATAAGATTAGTTTGGCGTGATCTGTTTTTGACAAACCCATGTTGGCTTTTGGTTATTACTTTGTTTGCTTCTAGGTGTTTGCTGATTCGTTGCTTGATTATCTTTTCCAGAATCTTCCCTGGTATTGAGGTCAGGCTGATAGTAGTTTCCTGTAGTTTCCTGACCTATTTTTTTTTCCTTTTTTGAAGATGGGAACTACATCAGCTCTTTTCCAATATTCTGGCAGTTCCTTGGTGCTCCAGGATCTTTGAAAGATATAGTTCAGTGGTTCTGAGATCTTGCCCACCAGTTCCTTCAGAACCTTGGTGTGTAATCCATCTGGTCCTGGTGATTTGAACTCGTCTAGGGTAGACAGGTGCTCACTTACCATTTTCTTCCCTATTTTAACTTGTGTTCCTAATCTGTTTTTTGTGGTGCTATTTTTGATAGGATGGACTGTTTTTTTCCCTTTGTGTAAAGACAGATGCGAAAAATGAGTTAAGTAGTTCTGCTTTCTCCCTATTGCTTGTCACTAGCTGGATATACATAGGCAATTAAAGTACTTAATTATAAATTTGTATATGCTTATTAATGAAATTTATAATATAACAGTAAAACAGAATAAACTTTCATCCAAAGCATAACTGCTATTTACTACATGCTGCTGTAGTTCTTAAAAGCAAGATTTGGTTTTGAACTTTCCTCGGATAATGGAAGCTTCCTTTTCTCCATTTTGCATAAACAATGATCAGTATCTTCAGACTTCACCCATAAATGCATGTGTGCTAATCTCAGCAGGTTGCGCACTAGCCTTGAACTAACTGAATTTTGGATTGTCTTATATTTGACTGGTATGATTTAATAAATTGCACTAAATTGAATTTATACTACTTGAATCCACATGAATCAAGACCTACTTGTAAGCTTGATTCTATTGTTGGACTTTTGGTCTTAATCTTTCTAAGGTTTACAAGTGATGGTAAATTGTAGAGGATATAGACCCAACTCTTTTCATCTCCCAGAATCTCTTTTCTCCTTTTTACTGTAACCATGATCAATAATGGAATAACAGAGTTGGAAGGGAGCTTGGAAGTATTCTAGTCCAACTCCATGCTCTGGCAGGAAGCCCTATACCAGGCATGTCAAACTCATATGGTAACTCATGAGGGCCATATTGTCACATTTGAGTTATGATGAGAGCCGCACTCTCTTCAATTATACATGTAATTGAAGTCATTTAATAAAAATTACTAGAGAATATTTTTCTTACTTCAAAATAGAAATATGCAATGGTTTTGTCACATTCAAGAATGTAAAGTAATGAAGTTAATTTCACAAAAGAAAAAAACTTCCATTCACTGTTGTGTAAAAATACTGCAATTCCCATTTTTCTGTAAAACATTTTCTGTGCAGGCCACAGGTGCACTTGCAATGAGTCGCATGTTTGACATGCCTGCCCTATACTATTTCAGACAAAAAAAAAGTGATACAGAAGATAATTTTTCTTTCATTTTAGTTTATTTTATTGTCATTGTACCTCATACAACAAAATTAAATGCCATCTTCAGTGTACATTATAATTATAAAAATAAAACAAAACCACACATCCTTCATATTATGTACAATCGAATCGAAAACCCCTGATATTGCATTAATATTGCACTATACAGAAGAATTCAATATAATTACTGGCCTGGGATAGAAGCTGTTTTTCAGCCTATTTGTCCTTGGTTTTTTTGTCCTGTACTGTCTGCTAGATGGTAATCGTTCAAAAAAAAAGGGTACCCAGGATGAGATGGATCTTTAAGGATGTTTTGAACTTTTTTAAGGTAGTGGGAACTATAAAGCAATGATCCTCTGGGCAATGATGTTAACCCTCTGGAGCGTTGTCCTATCTGTCACTGTGCAATTGGTAAACCATACACAGGTGCAGTAAATTAAAATACTCTCTACATGCTGACTGTAGATCCCCCTTGTCCCACAGGGTTCAATCAAGGAAAAAAATCCAAAACACACACAGAATCATCCACACCATACACTGAAAGAAAGAGCACCCAGCCGCAGCATCCATGTGTGCAGCCATTCAGATTCGAAAACGAACCATCCCTCTTTTCGTGAAAATAATTAAATTAGAAAACAAGATGTGTAGCTTCATGCTATCATCTTTGACATTGTAACATTTCTGTTCTTGTGAGTTTATATTTACTAGGATTTTTTAAACTACACTCAGACAGTTAAAATGCAATCCTATACACAAAGAACAAGGACACAGATGAATATGAAGCCCAATTCTATGTAGATGTTTTGGTCTGTGCTCGCAGGGTTCCTGCTAGTGGCCATGTGATTAAGCATGAAATAAAATAAACTATTATATATATAAATTATCTGCTTGCACTAATATGAATTGATGTATTAGTAAGCATAATTGGACAAAGAGGGTTTTATACCAGTTTAAACATGTATAGGATCACACAGTAAACTTTATTTGATCAAAGATGCTTATTCTGCAAACTGTAATACTTGCCAAGTATGAGCTCCTGGCTCAAACAGGGCATCATATGGGACCACGTCTTTTTTTGCAAAATAAGCCAAATAAACCCCTTCCCTGAAACCACTGCTTCATGTTGGGATTTGCATAAGAAATCCAGCATGCCATTCAGTTGGGGGCAATTTTGTTCTGCCATATTAGTATAGTCTCAATGACTACTTCCCAGGATTTATTATAGTTGTCCGATGATGTTAGTAAGCCTCTTCCAGATGTTCAGAATTCCCATGGTAGTGTGGTATAAAAAAATAAAATATCAGATTAGTAGCTACTTTGGGAACTCGCTGGGATGAAATATGAGAAAAGAGAGCAAGAAAAATGTCATGGTTCAGGAATATTTTATTTCTCATGAAAATTATAGGTGTCTACCATGTGAGACTTATTTGCTATTCCTTGACTATGAGATCCAAACAGCATTCATTTATTTATCTGTAAAGAGAAGCATAGCTTGCAATGTTACACTCGACACAGTGACTCAATACAGAACATGGAAAACAGCATTGACATCGTTGATCCTACAGATGGATAATTCTTATGAATGAAACCAGCCTGAAGCACGGTTTGAGTCAACTCTGCCATGACATACATTTTTCAGCCAGGCTTATGAAAAATCACCAACAGGGACTTTGTGGGTTCTCCCTCTCCTATTGAAAGACCAGAGAAGATAACAATAATATAGGGAGACCGCTAAGTAAAAATAATCACATTATGAAAAAGGCCTGGAGAGACCAGTTGTGTAAATCACTGTTAAGAGAGAACAAGCTCCAGATAAAATGTGTTTCTTCATCACATAGATTAAGCCTTTTCCTTTGACACTAAATAATTGATAGACTTTGGCTGAACCTTCCAAAGCTTTCTCTGTGGAGCTGTGGGGTTGCAAGGTTAGCAAGTGGCAAAGAAAAATGCTCTTAAAAATGCTACACATTCACTACTGACACCTAGTAATTGCCGTCCTCCCTAAAGAATGGCCAGGATACCTTGAAAAGAGAGCCCTGCACCCAAGGAGAGAGAAGAGAAAAATTGCAGCCCTGCATTTCCTTTCCACCAAAGTCTGCAGCCAAAAGTGAACCTGGTTCATTTCTTTAAGCATATCATAGCAGACAAGCATAAGGTTAGGAATAGGCATTGGACTGAGTTTTCACAGTCTCTTTTTCTTTTCTCTCTTTTCTTTGTCTCTTTCTCTCTCTTTATAAGTATTCTTAGAGACAGCAGTAAGCTTACAGGGGCTCTCAGGAACAAAAACCTCTGGAATTAATCTCAAAGCCAGAACACTTGAGGGGATTTATTAGGGTGACTGTGATGAAGGCTCTGGCAATTTGAAAAGTAGCCAGCATTAGTACACACCTCACTTCTTCCATTGTGTAGCATGGATATTGGGGGTGGAGAAGACGAGGAGAGGAAAATAGTGCTACACACATCATGACATGATCACAAAAATGATATGAATGATGTACTGTCCCAAGCAACTTAATAAGATGAGGAAGGTGTGTAGGATATGTTTGTCGTCTTGAGTACCTAGTAAAAATAATGTTGATTAAAAAAATGAGGAGAGAGAGTGGGAGGGAGAGAGAGAGAGAGACTCGGCGCAGTGGTTAGAGTGCAGTACTGCAGGCTACTTCTGACTGTCAGCTGCCTGCAGTTTGGCAGTTTGAATCTCACCAGGCTCAAGGTTGATTCAGCTTTTCATCCTTCTGAGTCGGTAAAATGAGGACCCAAACTGTTGGGGGCAGTATGCTGACTCTGTAAACAGCTTAGAGAGGGCTGGAAAGCATTATAAAGCTGTATATAAGTCTTAAGTGCTATTGCTATAGATGGACGGATGGATGGATGGACGGACAGACAGACAAGCATCATTTGCATTATGACATCAAGATATACGATGATGCTATAGTTTTGGCAAAGCATCTGGTTTATTCAGAATTAACTCCTCTGAAAAGGAAGCCTATGTGACTGTAGGAAATATTAATAGTTATACTGCAGAAGAAGAAGAAAAAAAAACAAGTAATATTCACTCTGAAGATTCATGTATTTCAGAACATGCTTTACTCGGCAACCAAGACTTTACTAATTTAAGAGCGATTTTCTTAAATTCAGGAAAGTGAAGTCCCAAACTTAATGGAAATATATTTTAAACTGTTTTTTCCATTGGAAGAAAACTAAAATTAATGATGTTGCTACACAAGTTACGCAAAACACTAGCAAACAGAGAACTAGATGCGCCTGAGCTTATAATATTTGTGCTCAGAAAGAAATATCTGTCTTTTTTTAATTCTTGCATGTTATATTGTACCTATCAAAGTAAATGTATATTCAATAGCCTGTATCTCCTTGGCATTATAGTCCTTAACTCCTTGGCATCTTAGTAAGTAAGCAACTAATAGTTAGTAAGAATGCTTGCTACCTGTGGTGAAGCAGATGGGACCTTCTCTTGTATCCAACAACCAACCAGTTTACCAAACTCCCACGGACACTATGCCGTATGATCTCTTTGCACCCTTCTGCTTCAGCTACTACAGGGGTGTCAAACTCAAGGCGCAAGGCCCAGATCCAGCCAATGGGGTGCTTAGATTTGGCCCACACAGTGGCTCTGGAAACAGCAAAGGACCACCCCATGGAGCCTCTGCAATAAAAACAGAGCTTAGGAGGGCCATGATGTCCCTCTGGAGCTCCATTTTCACTGGCAGGGGGTTACAAGAGTCCATTGCAGCCAAAAATGGAACTCAGAAGCCCATTTCTGCTCGCAGAGCCCTCAAGCCACCACAAGTGCCTCTGACACATGCCCACCCTGGCCCCACAAGGTCAAATGCAACCCTCAATGAAATTTAGTTTGACACCCCTGAGCTACTATCTCTATAAGTGACACAAGTTATTGAAGACCCACGTGAACTGTAGGGCAAGTTTCCCTTGATAACCTGGCGCCTTCCAGAAGTGTTGAGATTGTGATTTCCAGAATTCTTACAATTGGCAAAATATTGTTATGCAAAGTTAGAAATAATTATAACCAGATGAATAAAAACAGACATAGCTTGGATTGCTCTCTAGCTGCTCTGACTTCCAGATCCATTCTTAGACTTCTTTTGTTGAGAGGATGTGGAACTAGGTCGTTTTTAAATAAATCACATTCATTGTATTTCAATTAAATATGCATTTCATTTCACCTTGTTTTTGACCTGACCCAATCACTTTTTTGGGATTGCAAAATTTGACATGTTAATCCAAAGGTCCAAGATAAAATGACCATGTTTTTTACTATTTCACAATGGCACTTCCCAGCAAATAGTTTTGACTATCAGAATCATTATCAGCAAGTTTATAATCACACTCTTTAGCAATCTGCTGACAGAAATAACTGGTGGCTCAAAGAAGATGGGAGACATTAGCTTCTTTTTGGATAAGAGTCATTCAGCATTTATTGTTAAATATGGACGTGTGAGATACAACCAAGAGACAATCATTTTGCCCACATGTTTTTCTTACCTCCACAGGTGTTATTACAATGCTCTTACCTTGGGAGAACCGGAGTTTTGCAAAGTATCCATTGTAGAATATGTGATAGAATTAGTCAAGTGCTAAAATCTGTCCTCCATTTCTCCCATTTTTTCCCTTACAAAATAAGTGTCTATTTTTTATTTATTCTTAGGATACTTTTGAATTCCTTTAGGCTTTCTTTCGGTCATGCTTTTGAATCTTTTCTATTTGAGTTCTTCCCTGTTACTCTGCTGTCTCCCTTCTGTTGCTTACACATCCTGATCTGAAAAATCCCCAAGGGGGGTATTCTTTCAAGCTGTCTTCTTTTTGGATCATCAGCAAGGAAATTGTAGAAGAAGCTATTGTAAAATGAAAGGTAGAATATTCACTATATTGCTTGGCAATAAACAAAATACAAGAATCCCACATTCCACCCAAGAGAATTTTGCTATTTCTTTCTTCATTTGGAAATAACAACGATTATTATCCAGGTGGACTAATAAAATACTTCTTTCCTCATAATAAATAAGTGCATTGGAATGAGGAAAGATGGGAATGATATATTTTTTCACTTCAGAATAAATTCTCAGGAGTGGTGGGGAGATACAGGATAGACCAGTTGGAGATGGAAAAGACTGGATGGCATCCCAGAATAGTCTTATCATTGTGAAAGTTCTAAAGAACTAGAAGGAAGTGATTCATGTTTCTCAGGTTTAGGGGAGGCTCCCAGGTGCTTAGTAGCTGTTTGACCAGCGTACTGTTTTCTTATGTAAACATCTTCAGACTTTTAACATCATTCCATTTTTATAGGTTCCAAGGGAAACACAGGCAGACATTCTCCAAGCAATGTCCTGAGGAGATCAGAATGCTTGCGATAGAGTTTTGCAGCAGCTGGAGTATAGAATCCAAAATATTTATGCCAAAAAAGCTTTGCTGCTTTCTGCCACATGGATTTACTCTTGATTCTGAAATAGATCCAAGAAATGCTGCTCACAGCAGATGGATTTCTAAATAAACAGCTAAAGTCAAGGTTTTGATAACATTCATTGTATCAGTGTGGAACTCCAAATGCGTAATTTAGAAACAAAACATGCCATACTGGGGAACCAGTAGAGGGTTTTCCTCCCTCCCTTTGCTTCTAGCTTTCATCCAGCTGTGTTAAAGACTAAATGGTCTTATTCAACCTTCCCCAGCCTGGTATTTTCCAGATGTGTTCAGATAAGTTTCTGGATTCTTCAGCCTCTAAAACAAGTCTGGACTTTCTATTCTTAACACTTCTGGAGAGCATCAGATTGGAGAAATTTATCCAATACAAAGTTAACCTATGACGTTACCTTTGGGCATTTGTATGCATAATTATGTTAACCTAGAGTAGAATGTATCTAGGAGTCACAACACTGTAAGAAACTCCATGAAATATCAAAACATGGTGATTAAATGAGTAAAAAGTCTTCTAATCCAAAACATACCATGCACAGAATTCTTAATCATTAACAAACAAGTAAAAAAGGTTTTCAGAGTTTTGAATCAGATGGCTTGCATAAGAAATAACACAAACATCCTGTATTTCAATATTCTTTTTGTTATAATTATAATTGACAAATATCTTAAGTATTTGTCTTTTCTAAAGCATGGATATTTGAGGCAAAATGAAAACATGAAAAATTCCTTAAATATTATCTAGGTCTGTCACTGCCTGAAATTTATTTTGTCCTTTTGTTATAGCCACAACTGATCCTGGAATTTTGTCTGAGTCATTGTGGTCATTCAGTTACCACTTTTTTTCAATTACCAGAATCTGAGATCTCCCTGTTATAGCTGTTAAATGACAGCATGGATCATTAAGTTACTGTGCAATGGTGCCTAGGGCAGCCCCTGGGAGATGTTGGCAGACTAGGCCAATTGGTGTACAGACCCACTCCCTGCTCCACCAAACCCAAGTCCAGCCACCTTTCATTATTTATTTATTTTATTTATTTAATCAAATTTATATACTGCCCCCTCTCCCTAGGGACTCGGGGTGGTGAGCAGCCAATAAAAACAGAAAACAGAATACAAAATACAATTAAAAATCAATTAAAATAATTAAATGGAGGCTGATTTAG
>JAEANM010018849.1:0-12523 GCA_017656035.1 Myanophis thanlyinensis | reverse complement strand
ATAAAATTAAAAAAAAAAAAGACTACAACTGATGATAATACCTAGTTTGAGTAATGAAATGCCTGCAAGAAACCAACCAAGCTCAGACAGCACCAAGGACCCTCAGTTAAATCAATCTGAGCTGAAAGATTTGAGGGGGAACCAAACACAAAAACGCCAAAGCTCGTATGTCTGGGATTGGGAGAAGAACATTTCTTTTGGTGTGTTATCCAGCCTAAATAACGTGGATGTTTTTTTTTAAACTGAAAATTAAAATGGGGGAAAACTCACATTGCTGGGCTAGAGTTGCCACTCTTTTAAATTATTTTTAACTATCACTCAACTTCTACAGGAAAAAGGAATCTTGGAAACAGCTGTCCAGCTCAGGAGACTCGCCAAAGCCCTACATATCCCAGAGTTGAAGCCTGCCTTTGGAGACGATCAGTGGCAGAAAGAGATCCGCATACTGAGAACAGTCACCACAGAGTGGAAGATAAAAGCAATCTTACTTCAGGCTCAAGGCCTAGTCTTCCGCGCCAGTTATTTGAAAGAGTTTTGTTCAGGTAAATTAGTCCTGGAATCTAAATTCTCTTGCAAGAGAAGTATTGTAACGATGAGCTATTTTTATTCAAAAAATACTTTTCTGTTTAGATTTTTTTTTGGGCAGAGGGGTGTTGGTTGCACTCGGTTGAAAGTTTTCTTTTCCTTACAGATGAATTTCAGACATTGGTGAATCTCCAGCAGTCGAAGCTAAAGGAAGGAGGAGCTTTAATTAGCCTACATGAAGAGAAGCCTGCTGAAAGCCAGCAACTGGACCCTGCTTTGTTAACTCAGCTGTGCAGCAGGGTACAATTGTGGCCTGCAATGGAGTATCTAGCTGTGTTGTGGCAGTACAAGCTGACCTGCGATTGCATTGCTGAGGTTTATTTTAAAAGGTGAGGGTCAGTTTTATTGCCTGGAATGTAAATGTTGCCTTTATCACTGCGAGAGTAGTCAGGTCACAGTGCAAAACTTCATTATGCAACAAAAGGGAAAGCGCTTCTGTCTGAATTTGGACTCCGCATTTTATCTCGTGTGTTCACAGTTTTATCTCTACCCAAACTATGTAGGTGTCATAGAAAATCAGGACAAGTATGTAGCAGAAAATCTCACAGCTGTTCTGGTCTTTCTCTGATTTCAGAGACCAACTAGTTATGGATTCAGTTAAAGTCTGTCCTTGAGTTAAAAAAAAAGTTGTTTACAGGTAATCCTTGCTTAACAACAGAAATTGGAACGAGAATTTCCGTTGCTAAGTGATGCAGCCTTAAAGTCTGATGTCATGTGACTGCATTGTTTAGCAGTAGCAATCCTAATAGTCTCTATTACCATTGTTAAGGAAGGATCACGGGTTATTATGCAAGGACATTGTGTCACTGTGACCAGCAAATTCTTGTCAGCTTCAAGTAAGTGGGGAAGCCAGCCGGAAGTTGCAAGTCCCACTCGCAACATTCTTAGGCAAGCTCACAAGTACAGTGGCAGGTGAGGGAGTGTTATGGACTGTATGTGTATAAGCTACATTTGAGCTTGAGAATGCCTGAGTGGTGGGATTATGCTGCACTGTGGGGTGACACCATTTGTATGAGGGTGTACTATGGGGTGGTACAAGGGCAGGCAGAGTGAATGAGTGTGTGTTGTAATATAAATGTTGGCAGATGTGGAGGTGGGTGCTGCGGGGCAAATGTGGGCAGATGTGTGGATGGGTAGTGCAGCACAGAGTGAGCATAGGCATGTGGGGAGGTACTATGGTGTGAGGGTGGGTGTTGCTGTACAAATGCCAATGGATGTTGCTGTGTGGTGGTCAGGGTGGCAAAACTGTGGCCTGGCAGGAGTGGCCAGCGGGCAATCCACTACCTGCCCAGAGCATAAACTCATCCTGCCACCTGGGACCTCTTTGGGGAAAAAAAAGGAGCAGGGAGACTTATCATTGCAATTTGGAACCTCCCACTGGCTTCTCCATTGACTTTGTTTGTGGGAAACACAGGAAACGTTGGAATTGGCGATCAAATGACCAGGAGACATTGTCATAAATAATAGCTGGCTATCAAGTAACTAAATTGTGATCATGTGATTCTAGGGACAGCTGCAACTTGGAGGACAGATTGTAAATTCCCCTAATTCAGCACCATTGTAATGTTACACAGTTGCTGAACGAATGGTTGTAACCCAAGGAATACCCATACTAGAATAATATGACCCGTAGTTACAAGCTTTGATAGCCACTTGCTACAAAAAAGCTTGGCTTATAAATAGGTAGAGTTTTTTTAAGCTTAAATTCTGTTAACTGAAATGTAAGGAATTGTATGGTGTAGAACTAATTTCGTGACCAAATTTCCTGAAATTTACTCAGTTTGAACTATTTCATAGATACAAATTGTCTTGAATGTATAGTTATATATTTTGAAAATTTTATCTTAATTTTACCTTTTTCATTATTGCTGTACGTTAGTATGAGCGTATTTGGACAAACAACTAAGATTCAGTAGCTGCTTTTCTCATTATTTTCAGGAATAGCAACAGTGATCAGTTACGTACCTTTTCAGACATAAGGTCCTTTATTGTTTTTTGCCTTAAGTTGACACCAGCTACCTCTCAACAACTTCAAGGACTTTATTATCTACTAGACTGTTATAAGGTAAAAAAAAAATTTAAATCTGGATAAATTCCTTCCCTTCTTTAATTATTTAATTCTAATTGATTTCATCTTCATCTATATAGAGAAATTGTTTTTCTTTTATAGGAGCTAAAGGGAAACTTGAATTGTGTTCCTCATGGTAGAGTAAAGAACAAACTGAATATTCACATTTTGGACAAGCAGCTCACATTTATGGTCATCTGCTTACTGCAATTTATGATGCTTTTATTAGAAATTATCATTTACTTCTGGTTTCTAGCACAAAATGCCCTACAATTATAAGGATATTAATTACTATGGTATCTGCTTAATAATTACCATGTTCGCTAAAAAGTTTGTAAAATCAGGCATGGCCATAGAGCCATAAGGCATGCTTTATGACTATACTGATTTATGCCTGAAATTGTGGTCATATGTCGAGGACTACTTGTAGATCAACAGCCCATCAGATTATTTTTTCCTGTTTGTAATTGTCCTTTAAGTGAGATAGATTTATGTTCCTATTTGTAAAGGACCATAGTCTCAAACTTTAAGCTTGAATCATTGTGAGCACAACAATTGCTTTAAATGGCACCACCACCATACCAGATTCTGTCTATGTCTGAAATGGAGGCAACAAATTACTTTCTGGGTATTTGTGATATTCTAGGCCAGATGTGCCCACACTTTTTTGGCTTGTGAGCTACTACTATGATTGGGCTAGCTGTGTGTACACGGAGAGGACCACAAGCCCCAGAATTCTTAGCGGCCGCCTTCGTTCTTCTGGCTGTGAAGCTTATGAAAGAGAAAGTGCCACGGCAGCCCCGCTCCTATCTCGTGCTTTGTCCCTTTTGGACCTGAAAGGAGAAGGAAAGGCCTTTTGGCTTTCAGGGCTGCTTCGGATCTTCGGCACAGGAAAGCAAAAGTTTTCCATGTAGCAAAGCGTGTGGGTAGATAGCGTGAAGAAAGGAAGCCACCGCCGTGGCTCGTGTTCATTTAAAAAAGTTTCCCTGCCTCCCAGCTGCTCGCCCAGGAGCAATCCCGCTTGCCAAAGCGCAGCAGAAGGCAGGAACACTTTTTAAATCGAACACGAGCCGTGATGGTGGCTTCCTTTCTTCACACGATCTACCTACACGACCTCTGCGAACGACCGGTAGATCGCGAGTGATGTATTGGGCACCCCCGTTCTAGGCCATGGGTATCACACTTGTGGCATCACGTGACACATCACAACGTTTTTCCCCTTTGCAGAGCTGGGATGGGCGTGGCCTATGCATGATGCATCCGGCCCACAGGCTACCAGTTTAATACCCCTATTCTAGCTATTAGACCTCCCTAATACATTGAAAGATGATGAAATATAGGAGCCACATACATGATGGTCAACAGATAACCCCCACTTGCTCCAAAAAATAACATTTACAGACACTTTCCGCAATTGATTGGAGTGTTACAGTAATTTTTTAAAACCCAGCATGATTTTAGAAGTCTTTAATACCTTTGCCTTTTTATCTTTCATTTTAGGTCTCTGTGGATGAAATTTCACTTCTGTGGTCAGAACTTGCTGTTGCTGCTTTTCAGGCTTTCTGGAGCAGCACAGTAACTACGAGTCCCGAGCGTTGGCTGTCCTGGCAGCCATTTTCTGTGGAAGAGAAGATGATATCTAGCTCATTAATGAGTTCTTCTATCCAGGTTTGTGTGGGAAAGTATAACGTTCTCAAAAGGGGGGTTTAAATTACAGCAGTTTATTCTTTCAAAAGGAGACATGCAATAATTTGCAAATCTTAAACCTAGCTTAGGCAAGCTTTGTTATCATAACAAGAGTTTAAATAAAGAATTGTTTAGCATGCTTAAGAGTCTTTTTAACATTGCAAAATATTGTATGTATTTTCACATTTGGTTACCCATGCCTTGTTTTTATAGATGACTCCATTTCATCTTTCCACCCGAGCCAATATTCTATTTCACAATTTTCCCTACCTGTCATTCTATCCCAGGATGCGATGGCTCAGCAGTTAAAGACACTGAGTTTGTCTGCTGGAGAGCTGACAGCCAGGGTTTGAGACCCGAGCTCCATGTAATTTCAAGCTCCCATTCCTTGCCTCAGCTCCTGTCTACCTAGCAGTTGAAAAGCATGCAAATGAGAGTAAATAAATAGGTAGCACCAGTGGGAAGACAACAGCATTCCATGCATCTTTGCATATAACCATGCTGGCCACCTGACCACAGAAATTGTCTTGGGACAATTCTGGCTCCCTTGGCCAAGGACCAATGACCTTGGTGAACCAATGAACCAATATGAACACCACCTCCTACAGGCAGACATGGTTGACAGAGAAACTTTTACCTTTTTTCATTCTGTCCCTATTGAACTTGCTCACTGGACTGATTTTTGTGGTTCCTTTACTTTAAATCATTTTCTACAGATAGACATTGACTGAAATTTTATTGTGTATAATTGCTACTTTTATACTGGAAGATTCAAATTAGAAATGTACTTGCTACTAGTTTACAGGAATTAAAAGTGTTCTCATTTTCTTGTATTGGATGCTGTAATGTTTGTTAGACTTGAATCCATTAAAAAAAAAATTCAATATTTGCAGCTGGGTTATTCTTAAAACCTGTCATGACCAGGACTCTTGTTTGTCTATTTCAATTAATGTACCATTTATCTCTTTATCATTACTACAACTTGCTGTTCCTTTTTCTTATATCCAGTGATTTTTCAGTGTAGTTGGCCCATGAAAACCACTGATGGGAGAAATTGGGAATGCAATGAAACAATGCTCTTTCCTCTTTCTAATTTATACACTGTATTGATGATCAGGACATCAGGAAGAGCGTCCCTCCCTCCATTGTAACAGTTTTCTTGACCACAGTTTTGTTATTATCTTCCATAGGAAATAGTAACTGTATGAGACAAAGCAGATTTGCTACATTTGGGATATTGGCCATGCCTGTTAGCTCTTCCTTGGTTACAATTAGTCTTAAAGTTGTGGACTTAACTTCTTAATTTCATATGATTATCAGTGTTTTAAATGTGCATTTTGATTTTTATTAATTTAGGGTGTGGGTGTTTTGAATCGAGCAGTTTTCTCCAAGTGCCTCTCTGAAATTCTAACTAGCAGCAACAAGTGGAGCCAATGGGATACAACAGGTCTTCCTATTCTGTCAGCCTCCAGGGTGACCTTGGGAGAGTGCTTGGAAAAAGCAGAGCAGCTTCAGGAGATTAGTAAAGTTTTGTGGACCAATGCAGCTTTTTCTTCAGTGGCTGAATTTAGGTATTAAAAAAACCTGCTCCTTTGTTTTTGTTCCTTTAAATCCTTTAATCCCTTAGAGCAATCATTAATCTTAAAAAAAGAAGTGCCTCTAAATATGTCTTAGGGGGTTAACATTTTGATGGTGCCCCTTGCCTTTGCTATTAGCAGGAGCTCAGTTGAACATCTCAAGTAATCAGATTTGTCTCTTGGATCTCTGCTGGGGGGGTGGGTCTGTGACAGTTTGCCACGGCCAACTCAACCATGGCTAACTTGCAATGGCCAACTCTCTGCAGGGGAACGTGCCATGGCTGTCTTGCCACAGGACAACTCGCTGCAGGACAAGAGTAGCACTAATATCAAAGAAATGGTGGAATAGAATCCTTAAAGAAAGGATGCAAAAGGAGGGACAGAATGAAATGTGAATGGCAAAAATTAATATATTGTTTATTTATTTATTTTAAATAATTAAATTGAATTGTCCCACAGCGAGTTGTGTTGTGGCAAGTTGTTCTTCAGCAAGTTGACCATAGAGAGTTGGCCAAGCTGGCTGGGGCAAGTTGTCCCATTCCCTCCCCTGTTGTTGTTCACAGTTTCATAACTCTTGTCTTTCTTATTTCAGGCTTACAGATTCAAGATTTCAGTATGTAATGTTACATAGGCAACTTCTGGCCCTTCAGGATTTGATTCCAGTAGAGATGCAAGAGGAATATCTCGAAAACTGTAAGAAGGTTTTCTCAAAGGATTTGATAGCCCTTCAGTATATTTGCAAAGTACTCAGGGATGTTGGTGCTCAGGAGATGATGCCCGAACAGATCCTTTGTCTCTGGCTGACTTGTGTTCAACAGTTCTGTGGCCAGGAAATAGGGCTCCATAACTTGCCTGAAGCAGCTCAACGAGGCAGCCTCTGGGTAAATCTAGGTCTTCTGCAGATCTACCTTTGGCTTCCACAGACAATGTTTGATCCTGCGGTGAAAAGAAAATATAAACTCAAATATGCAGTTGAAGAGGTGAGTGCTTGGAGCTGATGCATATGTCCTTGCTTTGCAGCGAGTTCAATATATTTCAATGTATTGTAGTTTAAGAGGCTGATCTGTAGCAATAGTTAACATAAATAAACAATGCTAAGACAACAGGAGGAGTTGGCCATTGTATGGAGAAAAAAGCAGCATGGCATTTAATATGCAAAGTACATTAATTTTATCAGAAATAAGAATAAAGACCTTGCTGATTTTCCAAGACAGATGAAAAATACTTAAGTAATTACAAGGTCAGACTTTTCCATAATAGGATGAATAAAGCTGTGCATAAATACGCAAAGCTTGAAATATTTCCCATACTAATATAATGTGGGAACAGATGAAGGTTCTGTACAATTTGATGGAAAATAGCAGAATTTGAAACCAATAGCTCCTCTTCATCATAATGATCAGATATCGTATTTAGAAGCATAATGTTTTGGATGTAATTTCAATTATCTAATGTGTCTAATTGTCTTGTTAAAGATTGGAGATTTTGCAAATGCCTATCCCATCTGTGCATTCTTGATACATCCCATTAGTTTTGGTTTTAATTGAGCAATAGTAAAGTGTTTGAATCAAGTCAATTTTTCTCCACTGCTTTCAGCTGCATCATCTGGAATGTGAATGGAAAACTCACAGAGTCTCCACTCAGTTACGTACAGGGAAAGATCTTGAAGAGGAGCCCGTCAACAGTCATGATCACCCTCATATTAGGTACAGTTCAGATTCAATACAATCGATGCAACTCTGGAACTTTCTATGTTCACCTTATATCCATCTTCAAAAGAATGATTGCAAATGGCTGAAGTAGTCCATTTGGCCTTTAATTCGAGTCAGTATTTTTTTTTATATTTCTGGGATCTTTAAGTTGTCCTTTGGCTGGTGAATAAAAGAGAAAAAATATTTTTGTGAGAAGTGGCCACTTAATATGATTCTCTTCCATCTGATGTATTGATTTTATAAACTATTTTTATAGAAAAGTGTAGGAACTGCCTGCGTTCTTCATATTAAAAGAGCAGTCAATAATAGCAATAAAATACTTAATTTTATCTGAGTAGCCTTCATAGTACTGTTGGTAACAGGGTTCACATTTTTATGCGTCGTCTTCTTTCTCAGGTTGTTACGCCGAAGAATCCAAAAGCTGAAAGATCAGATTGCCAGGCTTGACCAAAAGCAAGCTTTTCGACCCCAGACTCCTTTGTTTGAGTCCTTATATCAAGAAGTTCATCAATACGTCGGCAGCATTGCCCAGGTTTCAAAAGTCCAGGATCTCATGACTCGCCTTCTGCAACTGCTCCGTGCAGACAAGTCCCAGGTGTCTCAGGGGGTGCAGAATGTGCTAAATGAAGAAGCAGCTTGGCAACAGTCACACCACCAGTTCAGGAGACATTTGGCGGAGAACTTTGCTGCCTTCCCTGATGCAGTCGTTCCCCTGCAAGCGGCCATTTTGCAGATGCAGCACGGCCTGAGGCTGGTGGCTTCTGAAGTCCATAAGGCCACCCTTGACAGTTTTGTCAGTCCAGCCAAACTGGGAAGCCTTGTTGTCTCTCTGCTTTCATTCCCTTCCATTGGTAGCACGTTCCCCACCTACCTCTCCCATACAGATACTTTATGTTCTGTGAGCTCTCTGGAAGTCCTTCGTGGCTTGAAGAGGTTATCTCTAAAATATGTTGCTGAAGAGTCTGAGAAAGCACAAAAGATGTGCCTTACCCAGGAGCAGCTGCTGTTGAACGCTTTATTATATCTCCAGTGCCATGTGTTGTCCAAGGGAGGAGTGGACCATAAGTCTCTGCTGCTTTTCAGGCATTTGTTTCAGGTATCGTCTCTGTCTGTCTGTATAATCTATCTAGGTCTCTGTTAAGGATAATCCCCCGTTAGGAGAACGGGTGCGAAGCAAAGCGTTGTGAGAGTGGTGTGGTGTGGTAAAATACACAAACCAGAATACAGAGACACTGAGTAGAAAAATAGGTTTTTACTTCTGTGGAAATAGAGGTTTTGCAAAGTCCATCAATCAGTCCAAATTCATACATAGCAAAGTCAGTCACCATCAGTTCAGTTCAGGGATAATCCAATAATCAAAGTCCAGTAACTAATAATACAGTTTGGTAACAGTTTGCAAACAGTAGCAACTTGCTCTTCTAACTCCTCTGCAACAGTAACTGATAACCAGCATCTACCAGTGATTCTGGCTCCATCTTATGGCCGCTTGAGGAAGCAGCAACCAATCACACTTTCCTTAAAGTTACAGTACTTAAAGTTAAAGTAGAATCCTGGTTAATATATTGTCAACCCAACAATTGTTAGATTTTACATTCATAATAGTATCCATTTAACCATCTCAAAGTAATGACTCTGGGCACCGCAGCACATATTAAATATTATTTGGTTTTATTTTAGAACCCTGGGTGGGAAATAAACCTTAATTTTCACAAGGATTTATTTCAAAATGTAAGTTATAGTGGAGACTGAGGGCATTTGTTACAACAATTTTAAGGTTTTTTTTTAAAAAAAAACGTGCATTATTTTATTAAAAGGCATTTTGCAAAGTAGGGTGGATTAAAGTTTAAAAGGTTTAAAAAATTAGAGTGAGGGTATGCATGCATCCACACATACATACACAGAGGGGACGGGGAGAGAGAGAAAAACATTACTTGAAAAGGCAGTACCTGTGCAGGGAAAGAGCAGCACACGCATGGGCATATGGTGGCCTTTAGAGGCAAATATATTGCTAGGCATTCCCTTTTTTACCACCCATCTAATACCTGTAGAAATAGGCAGCTGACTTGGGTTTTTTTGCAATGTATTTGTCCCAAAGGTCTTGTACCACCAGTGCTTTAACTCAAGACATATGTATGATCTGTATTTGTTTGTTATTACTTCATAGGTAATTATAAATGAATGGGATGAGCAAGAGCGTCAGGCCCAAGAGGAAGAGGAACAAAAAAACAGTCTTTATCGATACAAGACCAAGAGCCATGGAAGTGGCCTGAGTGAGGAGGAGGAGGAGGAGAGAGAGTTCAGGAGGAAATTCCCTCTTCATGAAAAGGTAGGCAGGCAGCTCACAGAAAAAGTCCGTTATTTCATGGGAAATAACAATGGTCCCATTTTGTGCATCTACTAATTGTATAGAATACGCACGGTCAATTTCTGAACTTTAAGACATGATGTGATAAATTTGTAGTAAAACATATTTTAATAAAACTCTTTAACAGGACTTTGAAGATATTACAGCTCAGGAAACTCTTGAGGGGAAAATGGAAACAGAAGTTGATTTAGGAGAAGATGCTTTCCCTGAAAAAACTCTTCTTTCTCATCACTCAATGAAAACAGTAATGATAGTTCATCGGCAACTTTGTCTTTCCTTTGCCCAATCCTTGTGGTATCAACAAAACATACCACCCAATCAAAGTAAACTTCAGTTGAACCTATTTCTTTCCTGTTACCAGACTGGTGTTTCCCTGATCGCTCACTTTTATCCCTTGATTGGTAAGGTTTCTCTGATTTTTTTTTTCAGATACAAGATTCCAAATAGCTTTTCTTTCAGAGGGTACTTTGGTTTGTCCATTGTTAAAACCCCCAATTTGCATACTTTGGAGGGTGGGGAGGAAGAATTATAGAAGATTCTAGGATATAAACTATTTGTAGAGCATGCTAATCACTGATACAAACTGTGTTACTGTGAGGTGCTGGCCAGGAATTGGAAGTTTCAGATTTAAGCAACAACCTGATCTTAGAATACACTGAGTGACTTGAGGAAACATTACCACAAACCTTCTCACAAGATTATTGTTGGGATAAAATGAGAGGAAACGTACTGCATGCCATAAGTAAACAGTACATTATTTTTAATAATCATCTGTATTGTTTGTATTGTATACAATAATTTGTACTGCATTATTTTTAATCATATTTTAGTAAAGCTGTTCTGTCAATGTAGTTGTGGCAAGAAAATAGAAATAGTCCTTGACTTACAACTATTTATTTAGCGAACATTTGAAGTTATGATGAAGAAACTTAAGACCTGTTACCGAAGTTACAACTGTTGCAGTGCTCCCACAATCACGTGATTGTGATCTGGGTGCTTGGCAGCCTATTCACGCTTACAAACAAGACTCTGCAATCATGTCATCATTTGCAACCTTCCCTGCTGATTTCTCCAGCAGATCAGCAGAGAAGTTGGTAAAAAGGTCCATGCTGAAAAACGTCCAAGCAGAATTTTCAGCTCCAGAATAGAATGGGTTTTGAAATTTCTTTGTTCTGGGACTGAAAATCCTGCTTGGATTTTGGCACAGACCTTTTTAAGCCCACTTCATTCCATGACCAAAATTCCAGGTCCAATTGTAGTCATAAGTTGAGGAGTACCTGTAGTTTTGCTTTCCACTTAATGTGGGGAAAAGTCTCTTTTCCAAGTGTACATGGTCTAGTGGTACAGCCCCCCTTTTGAATGAGCTTTCATACAAGCGAAATGGCACTCGCGTTTTCTCCCTCGTTGTTCATTACTGGGACAATAATTTTCTTTCATTCAATCTTTTTTCCCCTCTTGGACTCTGCAACCTTAGGTTCAGAAATAAACGATAGTCTTCATGGCAGCCAACTTCTAGCTAGCACAATATTGCAGAATACACTTTTTGAAAAAGGAAACTCGGAACTTGCCTTGAAAAGCGAAGGGGCCTATGACTTTTATCACCATCCTAATATTCGGCAAATGCAACAGTGTCAAGTTCTGCTCAAAAACTTCCATAAAGAAGTGAAGGCACTATTGCAAGATTGGCCAGAACACCCTGCACTTGTCCAGGTAAGCACATTTAGATTTTTTTAAAAAAGTAGGAATTATACAATCGTCAATACTTGCTGAATGCTAATACTACATTTACAGTTTCCTTTGATGTAGCCTATATTAAAATGTTTGTGTAACAGACTTCAATGGACTATGAACTAGATAAATTAAATATTATGTCCAGCCATACGTGGTAGTCACAAAATAATTTTATGTTTTATTAAATCACTGACAAATGTTTTATCTTTTCTAGAGGTATAAGTAAGTTATTTTATAATATTATTTTCAAACTTCGGAAAATCTGGGCCAGAAACATCTTTATTTTCCAATCTGCAGCTCTTGGTGGTGATGGACAGAATTTGTAGATTTCCTCTCTCCAGCCCTCTTTCAAAGATTCTAAATGGCTTGGAAATTCTGCTGGCCAAATCTCAGGTCAGTTCTTCTACGTGTAAGAGAATAGGTAACAAAACTAGTAAGAAGTAAGAAGCTGTTGTAATAGTACAGCTAGCATTTGCTTAGCAACTGCCACATAGATTGACTGTTTACAAGCACAGCAGTAATAAAACAAAAACCATCATGAAACTGATCAAGGTCTTGTCAGTTTCAGGTAGGATATGCAGTTGGCTCCCAAATTCTAATCTAATTAAGATCATAGAGCTCAACCTCTTAATTGCAATTTGTACTTTTAGGTAAGCACTAAGCTGCAGACAAAAGCACCATGGGAAGAGGTAGCTTTTTTAAAGGTCTCAGCCCTGCCAGGGTGAAAGAAGAGGGGAGGGGGGAGAATAAGTTCAGGCACAGGTCACTGTCTGAGAAAACTTCATTTATTTATTTATTT
>JAEANM010018848.1:0-12523 GCA_017656035.1 Myanophis thanlyinensis | reverse complement strand
TTTTTTTCTCGAAAAAAAATTTGTAAGTCGAAAATTTTGTAAGTAGAGCTCTTTGTAAGTAGAGGTACCACTGTACATGGTTTTTAAGTACCTCAATATAATTATCCACAAAAGTAAAACACATTAAAATCTCTTGAATTGCCTCAGAAAGCAATGTCAGAAGGAAAATTGCCTGTTGCTGAGCCAGAACATCCCCCAGCCAAAGGTTCACATCCTCATAAATGCCATGTGCCTATACATATGTGTAGATTATATGTGTAAGTAGATAGTGCCTTTGGTTTGCACAGTCTGAGATTCAAATGCAAAAGGGTGCTTCAAAGTGTACGGGAAGAAAGGAGAGGGTCAGGATCGAACTCCTGGCTGTGGGCAGAGTCAGCCTGCAATACTGTACTCTAACCACAGTGCTACCAGGGCTCTTATACACACAGGCTCAAAGAAAGTTCCTGTGTTCCTGTCCAAGAATTTTTTTGCCTTCACACCCAAAGCACATCCCTGTGCATCTTTGTCTTAACTTTTGCATTATGTTAACTGTTCTACTTTGAGTCTTGAAGCTTTGTATAATATTCACCAAAGTAAAACATACTAAAATCTTTTGAAGTGCCAGAAGAAAAAGTGCCCATTGCTATGCCTAAAGAGGCAGAACATCCACCTGAGGAAGGTAGATGTCTTCGCCGATGCCTTTGTTTACACACTTTTGTTTCTGCCTGGCTTGTCCTGATGTTTTATGCTTTTGTATATAGATGTCTACAGGCATCATCTGTATGTTTGTATTGTGGTGCAGGTAGTGTACTAGGGCACAGCGCTTCTGATTCAAGGCCAAAAAAGTGCTTTTTTTTCTTTTTTTACCACAAAGGGCCATTCACGGAAACCCATCTATCACTCCTTAAAACAACTGCCTCTTTCTCCGGGATAGTGAGGCTATCTCAAGAGAAGTCATGTTGGTTTAAAGAGTTGTAGATAGGTGTGATCTGCATGCTCCAAAACCCTGTCCTGCCTATATAGGTGAATGTTTATACTGCTTGCAACCACCATATTTCAAAACTTATTTAATAATGCAGAAAAACCTAAGCATTTTAAGTCCAATTAAATTATATACAGAGGCAAATTATATAGGTCTGGAGTCCAAGTGGATTTCCTGTCAACACACTATCATAAGTAAAGTTTCCTTCAAGCTGAGCTCAGCACCTGCTGGTAATTTTATATTTCCATGAAGTTTTTTAAACAACATGGCCTAGTTTAATTATCTTCTTCTAAGATATTCTGCTCACTATCCAATCTGACCTATTACCCTAGGATTTCTTGGTAGTCTGTTACCCAACTACTAAGGAGATTCCAACCGTGATTAGTTTTCAGGGTTAGCCAAGGTCAGCTAGATACTGCCATCAGTTTACATATATGGAAATATTCAGTATTCAGCCGTAGCAATAGCATTTTGGATTGTATACAGCCCCAATAGTGCTTTACATCACTCTCTGGGAAGTTTACAACATCAACGCATTGCCTCCAACAATCTGGGTCTTCATTTTACCAACCTCAGTAGGGTGGAAGGCTGAGTCAACTTTGAGCCCCGTCAGGATCAAACTCCAGATTGTGGGCAGAGCTTCCCTGCAATACTGCACTTTAACTACTGCACCACCAGGGCTCCTTATCAATGTATCGTTGCTGTAGTCTGTCTCTGAATGAATGTGTTGAAGTCCGAGCAATGTTGTGTTTCAGTTCTTTTTCCATTCAGTCTTTGAAATGAAGATCTTACATTAGTTATCAATATTATTTAAAGAGGCAGAAGTTATTGAGGAATCTGAAGCTGAAGAACCTGTTCCTATTCCAGAAAAAGAAGACATAATTCCAATGGAAGGTATATAAGTCGCAGAATGAGTAATACCTCTTTCATCTGCATGTTCATCTTCATCTCATAGAAATTATATATGTTCATTTGGTGATATACATGTTATTTTCATGTTTGTGCGTATATACTATTGTTTGTATTTGTTTTGTAATCTTAATTTCTGTGGCACATTATTTTTTGGCTATGAAAGCAATTGCTCATAGGCTTTAGAGAGATGATCTTCAAATTCTGCTACTGCTGTTTTGGAATTGATGCTATGGTGTTCATCATATCAGATATTTTAATCTGAATTAGTTTATAGCATAGTATAGCATATGCAGTTGCTTTGTTGAAATTTTACTAATGGTAACAGTAGGTGGGCTTTCTGTAATACATTATAAGTTTTCACCTGAAGTGAATAGCATAATTATACCTGCTCTAAAATCAACTACGTATCATTTAAAGAACCAGAGCCAGAAAAGAAGATAACCCTAAAACCCAAACCCCGTGCTCCTATCCCACCGAAAGAGGAAGTTAAGGAGGAAATGGTTCAGCTTAAAGGTATAAGCAACAATATCAAGAGGTTTTTAATCTTAAGCCTCATCTATTATAATTAATATATATTTGATGCACAATAACCTTTTCTGAAAGTATAAGACCTTTGGCCTGCCATACTATATCTAATTTACTTATTACGCTCACTAATTTCTCCATAAACAAGTATAGAATCATACTAGTAATACATTAATGCATTATTAATTGAATGTTTTCTACATAGTTTTTATTCTAACACTGCTATTTGGTAATGATTGGTTTACTAAGATGACCTAATATTAACTTATTCGCTGAGTATATGCATTCAAGTCCATTAATTATTTAACTGTTTCTCCAAGATTTACATTTTCCCACTTTTAGGATTTATTTTAGTAGTATAGCAAATTAGAAAGCTGCATGTATACATTTTCAACAATCTACTAATGAAATTCAAAATCTGGAAGTATTACAATGTCCAAAGCCAGCTGAATAGATCCAAGAATGTTTATAACTTTCGCAATACATGATAGTGGTAAGATTTATTTAGAAGCATGTATGTCTAGAGGCCAAAGTGGAAGTTACAATTTAAAAAAAAACAACCAAATAAGATTATTTCCTGTATATGAAAATAAAAAATTGACTAATAAAAGAAACAATATATATTCATCTTGGTTTTACTTAATATTCTGATTGAAAACAAAGATCTGAGTTTTCTTTCTCAAGAATTTTCTTTCCTTTACTTGCATTTTCAGTACGAAGATTCTTAGGTCAAAAACCTAAATTATATACTGTAGCTTGGAAAATAAAGAGAATGCTCAATATACAAAAACTACTGAGATTTCAGCTGAAACGGTTGTCTTCACTGATAGCCATACATAGGAAATAATAAATTGCATGATATACCAATATATACCAATCTAAGCATTTCAGGCTATTTATTCCAGAAAGGTTCTTCCCCTTCCCATGCAGTGCTGTGAGATAATGCATGCTTTTTCTTTCTTTCTTGATATTCTTGTACTTTGCTGTCAAGTTTTTCTTTCCATGTGTGTCTTTATGTGGTATCTTCATTTCACTTAGATTTCATCTCAGTATGCTTTCATTTCTGACTGGATCTTTTATTGCTTATGACAGTAATGCTTGTACACACGCACACACAAAACATTCATAAAATGCAAAAATTATCTCCCGTTACAAATATTGTTGTTGATATTTGAATAATAAATTTCTGAGAAAAGTATTTAGAAACAGAAGATTTACAGAAAATTAGAAATGTGGTAGTTTTTTTATATTTGGTGTTGGCTCAAATGAAACTGAAAGTCACTTTGTTCCTAAAAGATTTCTCAGAAGCAACATATACATTATCTCCTAAACTTTATTATTTCTTTCTTATAATACATTAAAGACTGATATAAGGTATAGACAATTATTGCTACCGCTTATTCTGAATTTGATATCATTTCAAGCAGCTGGATTGAAACCAAGGAAACAGCTTCCTGAGCCACCTGCTCCTAAACCTAAGGAAGAAGTGGTTCTGAAAAGAGGTATAGTTATTGATCTTTATTATTTAAAAAAAGGCATCATAGACTATCACACTGCAAAATCTTTGCTACCTAGCAATATAAGATGAAATCATACTATTACCGGTTACTTGTGTAACCTCCCCCCAAAACCTATTTTTTGGGGGAGCTCTTAGAGACTTGTGTCAAGCAGATAATTCATCTGCTGATTCAAATGAAACCTTTTCATGTTTCTTACTATCTAGATAGCAATAGCACTTAGACTTATATACTGACCCATAGTGCTTTACAACACTATGTAATCTGGGTGGATTACAAGGTCAGCATATTTCCCCCAACAATCTGGGTCCTCGTTTTACCAACCTCAGTAAGACAAAAGGATTTTCTCTGCTAAACATCTGGTAGAAATTCCAGATTTTCAGAACTTTTGATCACCATAGTATTTACAGCATAAAATGACCACCAATCATTCTTATTCCTAGAAGAATTTTTAAGTTTTTAATTAAAAATGCATTTGATTTCATCCTCCCTCCAAAGAAATCCCTTCATGTGACTCAGCGATAAAGGTGTGTGTTGTGCAGTTTAATTTGAAAATCAGTTTATCAACTTGGTCATCACTGTACAACTGCCAGTTGGGTAACTTGAATTAAAGAATTCAATATGTGGTTTCACTATTGGAGCCTTTATATTTCTTCTGTTTGTCTATATATTTTAAATAGAGGGTTTGAGGGTTTTTTTTTTACAAAAAAAAAAAATGTTTTGCAATTCATCCAAATGTTTTTGAAAGAAAATACTTTCTTTTTTTTAAAGTCACAAAAGCTGTTAAGCCTGAGGAAGAAGAACCTAAACCAGAGAAACCTAAAGTTGAACCAAAGCCTGTTGAAAAAATTAAGAAGCCTGAAGGTACAAATAAAAAGAAGATAGCTATGAAATTATCCATTAACAAACTCAGTTTAAGACTCCAGTTTCATGAATACTTTCAGCACATACTGTTAAACCACAATATAGGAATCCCATTTTCAGTTCTTAATGTCTATACAGTATAAAAACTAAAAAGATACTGAATTCAAACATTTTCCAAAGGTTTTGGACATAATATGTAATGTATCATTTATCTCTTCTTCTATACATTTATTCCTTTGGAGTCTTGAAAGAAATCCAATAGAAAGGCCATTACTGATTTATATTCTGTGAACTCTTATTTTGTCTTGTCTTTTTATCTTTTTTTCATCTTTAACATACTTAGTAACGTTGGCAAACCTTTTCATTAAAAATAACACCACCTACCTCTATGTTTTTCATGACAAATAATATATTGGGAGTCCAAATGTTTACATTCAGCTTCAGAATAAAACATTTTTTTAAAGTGCCACCGATTGAAAAGAAGAAAATTGAGATTCCACCAATCAAGAAAAAAGAAGAAATAGAAAAACCAGTGCTCGAACCAGCCAAAGGTATACATAAATGGCATTGCTCTTTTCTTTGCTGCTATAAACTATATTTGAAGCTGATCTTGGTATGCAAGATAAAGGAATATTTCATTTCAAGCATCCATAAATGCTATAATCTTTATGCTGCTCTAACTACTATCTCATTCTGCCATATCCAATTATTTCTTCTTCTTTTCTTCTTCTCCTCCTCCTTTATGATGCTTTTATTTGACTCTGCATGGCTCAAACCAGTTATGTTTGCAGGGGAGAAGATTATGACAGTGAAATGGAAATGATTGTCTTCTGCTGTTGTGTCTGTCTCTTTGACCTTTACATTCTAGCTGATTTTTCAGTATTCTCATCTCCATGGTGGTTCATTAATCAACTTATTTATTTTTGTATTCAAAGTTCCAGAACCTAAACCAGCAACAATTCCTGAACCAAAGCCTGCTGTAGGTAAGCCATTTTAAACACATGGTTAGCCGATTTAGTAATCAAAGTGTTACTGTAATGTGTGCCCATAAACTGAGATTTGAAACTATTGTTTTCAAAATACTTCTTTCCACAGCTCTGAAATCTCCTAGACCAGCTGTAGAACCAGCACCTGAGGTTGCTCCTGTGATGGTTCCAGTGGTTGGAAAGAAAGCTGGTATGAATTCTGGATCACTAATAACTTCATTCATTTGCATTATTGTTCTACCCAATGTTACTTGCATGTAATGACACCAATTATTGGGCATACAATTTGTTTTATTTTATTTTTTAAATGTTTGTATTTGTTTGTTTTAATGATTTGCATGGCTGCCCATCTCTGGGTGGCTCAGAATACCAAATAACTATAAATTATATGTGGAGACGGTAAGTACACAAAGTGTACTTGTGATTACTGAGTGCTAGGCTATATTCTCCTCTAAAAGGAGGAGGATAGAAGCCATTATACGAGAAGTTTAGGAAATATAGGGACCTTCTGATGTCACTTTCTTTCTCAAGAACTTTCTTGTAGGCATATCTTGTGAAGTGTAGATATTATAGCAGGACACAATGCATTGATATCCCAGACCTGTATACATGTATGCAGCGCAACAATGTTTGAACAGAAATTGTGTGTGGGTGTGGGTGTGTGTAGATGATAAGGTTTTTTTAACAAGTAAACAATAAACAATATAATCTTTCACTGCCTGTTTTTAATATTCTATGGGACCCCAAAAAATGTGGGTAACATTCCAACCCACATATAATTTGGCTGAATCTGTCCAAAGCTATTTTTTCAGTATTTATCAGAAACATCCAAATAGTTTATTTTATTTTAAACAAATCATAAAAATAAGATCAGTTTGTTAAGGCATGCACAGAACAATCATAATGATACTGATTTAAATAAAATAATACTGATTTTTTTTTTAAAATGATATATTTTAAACATTACTTCATTTGTAATCCTATTCTTGGTATTTTATGCCAGAGCCCAAAATGACACCAAAGGAGGAAACTGCCAAGGGTAGAAGTCCTATTAAAGGTAAAAAAGAGATAAAATTCAAATCATTTTCTTGCATGTTTTAATCATAAATCTTGAGTCTAGATTTCAGTATTCCATGTGTTGAACATAATTTAAGTGGCCTTTTTCTCACTCTGATTTAACCAATTAAAAATGTGAAGGTTTTCTTCTCTGTGTTATTTCTACCTGCAATCCTGCTGAGCTTTATGAGATCTGATAACTGAGTAGCTAGCTTCAGACACAAGAACAGAATTCATGGCAATAGATTGTAAATTCTATGGGTTTTTTTTACTTCTCTGATTTGCAGCCAAAAAGACACCTTCACCCCTTGATGCAGAAAGGAGGAAATTAAGGCCAGGAAGTGGCGGAGACAAGCCACCTGAAGAGCCTCCCTTCACATACCAGCTGAAGGCTGTTCCACTCAAGTTTGTGACAGAGATTAAAGATATTGTGCTGACAGAAGCAGAGTCCATTGGCTCTTCGGCCATCTTTGAATGCCTCATCTCTCCATCTACTGCTACCACTTCTTGGATGAAGGATGGCTTCAACATCCGGGAAAGCCCCAAGCACAGGTTCCTGTCTGATGGCAAAGACCGCAAGCTCCATATTATTGACGTTCAGCTTTCAGATGCCGGGGAGTACACTTGCGTCCTAAAGCTGGGAAACAAAGAAAAGACATCAATAGCTAAACTCGTTGTTGAAGGTAGTTCTTGGTGCCATCTTATACGCTTTGTAGTTTGCCTTTTCATTTGTTGAATACTCAAGACAGCTGACAATATCGGATAAAGTGCAGAAATGGAAATTAACATATAATGAGAATTAAAACCACCAGTTTTGTAATCATTAACATTTAAAATCAAGTTTAAAGGTGGTGGCTTAAATACTCTTATAAAAGTACTAAGGTAGCGAATAAGCACAGCTTGACTGGCAGGATTTCCTAATGTGAAAGCAAAGCAAGAGAAATCTTCTTGCATATGTGATAAGTGGGTCTCTGAAAGCATATGTAAATCTTACTGTGAGGTAAATAAGAAGCGTTTTATTGAACCCATAAGGTAACATGTCGTTTTTGCTTCTATTCCAGTTAAACAATAATTAATAATTCAGATACTGGTGGTCCTTGACTTACAACCATTCGTTTAGTGATTGTTCAAAGTTACAACAGCATTGAAAAAAAAATGACTTAGAGACCCATTTTTCACATTTAGAATGGTTGCAGCATCCCCATGATCACATGATCAAAATTCAGACAGTTAGGCAACTGGCATGTACTTGTGTGAACCTCTTTTATAACCTTCTGACAAACAATGTCAATGAGGGAGCCAGATTCACTTTAAAATTGCAATGATTCACTTAACAATTGTGACATGAAAGATCATAAAATGGGACAAAACTCACTTAATAACTGTCTTACATAACACCAAAAAATATTTGGGCCTAATTGTGGTTGTAAGTTGAGGACTATTTGTAACAGGAATTGTTACATAGGAAAGAGGAGAATATGAGTACAGTACATCAATTCTGTATCTTCAGATTAACTTCATTGTGCTTATCTGGGCCAACACAGCTATTCATTTTAGATTTATTGATGTAAGTACATATTTGGCTTGATAGTATATCTTTATGCTGGGCATGTAAATAAAATATCTCCACAGAAATTAATGTGATCTCCACAGATGCATATTCAAAACCATGTGAGGAGTTCTGAACACAGACTCATCTAATTAAATGCCTGTTTTATACATTATGCAAATAAGAATATATGCAAATAACAACCTGCTTTTCCCCCTTCACTAGAACTACCAGTGCGCTTTGTGAAGACCCTGGAGGAGGAAATTACTGTTGTCAAAGGGCAACCCTTTTATTTAAGCTGTGAACTGAACAAAGAGAGAGATGTAGTATGGAGGAAAGATGGGAAAATTATCTCAGACAGACCTGGGAAATTTGCTCTTGGTATCATTGGCCTCCAACGGGCCGTTACAATCATGGATGCTGATGACAACGATGGTGGAGAGTACACTGTAACTGTTGCAGATACTGAACTCTCTTGCAAAACAACCGTTAAAGTTGTTGGTAAGTGAAAGTTTATTTATTAATAATAAACACTAGATGGTTTTCGTAAGAAAGAGAAATGTCGAGTAAGTAAGAGGAGATAAAGAAGCATAGCTTGTTTTTCTAACGAGATTTTTTTTTTTCCCTCTTAAGTGTGAGAAATTACACTGGGGTCAATACAGAATCATATTCTCTTGAGAAGCACCAGAATTAGAAGTGAGCCCAATAAGCCTCCAAGGACACAGAGCTCTGATAGATCTATCAAATGAATCTGATATTAAGTAATTGCTTTGCACAATACCCAGTTACAGGCAACTAAACAGATGAAAAGAAGAAACTAACAATACCTGTTTGCATTTCTAATAAGAAGCAGTTCCCTTAAGTTCAAAGGGGACTGCAACCTAATTACTGAAGTCAGATTCAGATTCAGATTTTATTTGTCACATACATGATCATACATGGTACAATATGCAGTGAAATGCTTTGTATAACCGCTTTACATTAAAGAAGAAATTTACAATTGAGATTTAGTAATTTTACACTTTTACACTGTTTTATAAATTTTCCAAATGTTAAGAATTTTTAAATTGAAAAAAAAGATTTAAATTGAATTTTCAGTTGATTTTACAATCCTTGAATAAGTACTACGGCTACATTGCATAACAAGAAGCCCAAATGTCAGAGGGAGTAGGTGAAAGTGTGAGGCGAAGCAAGAGAGAAAAGAAAATATTTTGAAATGCTAAAGAAAAGCAGAAGACAGATTGCTATCATTAACCTTTGTGTTTAGTGAACAGTCACCTAGCAGATAAAATTGAAATAATTTTTAAAATACCAATTAATACTAAGAGAGAAATACATTTGTTATGTGTACTCTTGTGCAGAAATGATAAAGGACTGGCTAGTGAAGCCCATCCGAGATCAACATGTGAAGCCAAAAGGCACTGCGACATTTACCTGTGATGTTGTTAAAGATACACCAAATATTAAATGGTACAAAGGCGAGGAAGAACTTCCTGTTGAACCCAATGACAAAACTGAAATTATAAAAGATGGCTCCCATCTCTACCTCAAAATTAAGAACTGTTCACCAGACGATGTTGGAGAATATGCCGTTGAAGTTGAAGGTCGCAGATATCCCGCAAAACTGACCTTAGGTGGTAAGTGTACTGTATTAGTACAGTATGTTTGCCACTGATTCTATCCTACGTGTTAAGGAGAAAGATTGAAGCTCTCAAGACTGTGAAGAGGTTTTACTAATTGCATTATGTGTTACAGAACGTGAAGTTCAACTGCTAAAACCCCTTGAAGATGTTACTGTCTATGAGAAAGAAACAGCAAATTTTGATACAGAGATTTCTGAAGAAGACATCCCTGGGGAATGGAAGCTGAAAGGAGAAATCCTCCGACCATCCCCTGTAAGGATACGTACTTAAGAATTTATTAATTTGTTACAGTTATGTAGTTATGTAGGTGATGTAGTTATGTAGGTGATCTACATTGTGCTGCATAGTGTGATACAGCAAGAAGTGTATGTGCTAAGATTTACAGTTAATAATAACTAATAGTAGCTCAAGACAAGGAAATATGGATAGAAATTGATAATAAATAAATACACGTCTGTCCAAGGCTATATAATTCTGTAACGGATTTTGTGATCACAAGGATATTGTAAGTGTATTTTTTAAAAAAACAACAATAAATATCCTTATCCATAAATATTTAAACTCTTTCAGACTTGTGACATCAAAGCTGAAGGAGGAAAACGCTTCCTAACCCTACATAAAGTCAAATTAGAGCAAGCTGGGGAAGTTCTCTACCAGGCTTTGAATGCAGTGACTGCAGCCATCCTAACAGTAAAAGGTAAGGTTTTTATTAAAACACTTGATGTGTTAATTCGAGTGTTGGTAAGAGTCCCCTTGTGGTGAGATGGGTGGCAAATAAATTTAATAAATCTCACATTGTATATTGATGGATTATTATTTGTTTATTATTTACAGAGATTGAGCTGGACTTTGCTGTGCCTCTGAAAGATGTGACCGTGCCAGAGAAACGGCAGGCAAGGTTTGAATGTGTGCTAACCAGAGAAGCCAATGTCATATGGTCCAAAGGCACGGACATCATCAAAATTGGTGACAAATTTGACATAATTGTAGATGGAAAGAAGCATATTCTAGTTATCAATGATTCTCAGTTTGATGATGAAGGAGAGTACACCGCCGAAGTTGAAGGGAAGAAGACCACTGCAAGACTGTTTGTAGAAGGCAAGTTGATTACTTTGATAAATTCAGGAGTGAACCCTAAAAGAAGGATCAGTCATTTAAAGCTACTGCTGGATATGACCGTATAGCATTTACTTTCATTGCCATTTACTCCTTTTCAGGTATTAGGCTGAAATTCATCACTCCCCTCAAAGATCAGACAGTGAAGGAAGGAGAGACTGCTTACTTTGATTTTGAACTTTCCCATGAAAATATGCCTGTAACCTGGTATAAAAATGACAAAAAACTTCATAACAGTAGAACAGTTCGTATCTCTGCTGAAGGGAAGACTCACAAACTGGAAATAAGTGAAGTGACACTGGATGATATCTCTGAAATCAAAGCTGTAGTAAAGAACTTGCACACTCAAGCACACCTAAAAGTCTTAGGTAATATTCTATGTTGTCACGTGCTGTCAAGTACAGTCTCTGTGTATTTTATTCTTCTTTATGTATTTAATGGTCTATGTCTTCACTGTTGACAACTAACTTCTTCAAGCGAATGACCACTTCATACCCAACCCATATCTTATAGAGGCGGATCCATATTTCACCGTGAAATTGCAAGACTATACCGCTATTGAGAAAGACGATGTCATTTTGGAATGTGAACTTAGCAAAGATGTGCCGGTGAAGTGGTATAAAGATGGTGAAGAATTGGTAGCGTCCAAGAAAATCTCCATAAAGACCGACGGCAAGCGTCGGATATTGAAAATTAAGAAGGTGTCAGATGCTGATAAAGGGAAGTACGAGTGCGATTGTGGAACCGACAAGACAAATTGTGAACTCAAGGTTGAGCGTAAGTGATTGTCCTCCTATACGTAGATCCTCTTTTGAACCTTTTATATTTACTGATCCAAGCAGGGAATCTTAAGATACTTTCCGTATGTATGTATTGCAGCTCGAATGATAAACATAGAGCGTCCTTTATATGGTGTGGAGGTGTTCATTGGCGAAACAGCACGGTTTGAGATTGAAATATCTGAGCCTGATGTTCCCGCAGTTTGGAAGTTAAAGGGCGAGACTTTAACAGCTTCACCTGTAAGTCTTCTTCAACAGCAGCCAGAACAAACCATAGCAAGAATTCTTTTTAAAAAAAAAATTAAAAGAGAATTAGGTATCAGGACAACATTTCTTTTCTTTTCCTCCCCCCTGCAATAATAATCAGGATTGTGAAATGATTCAAGATGGCAAAAAACACATCCTCATTCTTCACAACTGCAAGTTGGATATGACCGGAGAGGTGTCTTTCCAGGCTGCCAACGCTAAAAGTGCTGCCAATCTGAAAGTGAAAGGTAGGCTCCACAAGGCATCCACTTTAAACCCATCTTACAGATCTTTCTTATCCCTCTTCATCAATGTTGTTGTTGTTTATTAAATCCATAACCTGCATAACTGATATTAAATATATATATA
>JAEANM010018847.1:0-12524 GCA_017656035.1 Myanophis thanlyinensis | reverse complement strand
TCCATCCATCCATCCATCTATCTACATTTCTATATTTCTATCTATATGTATATATGTCCAAAGTCTGTATATGTATATGTTCAAGGTCATGAAAATTAATGAATGGGTTAATCTGATATTGGCAGCATATTTTTGCTTTCACAAAAATTACATTTCAAAATTTGAATATCTATCTATGTCTTCCATGTCCTTTAAGGAAAATGCAAGAGTCAATTGACACATCAGTAGCGACCATTGGCTTCTTTTCAAAAGTGAACATAGGTTTTCTTCTGCATTGAATTATCCAAACAATTTTCTCTCCCCTGATTCTTAGGGGTTTATCAATGCTTCTTTGAAAATATTGTTAGACCAGAACAGTGTTCCTCAAACCATCTGAAGGTATGTAAACTACCTTTTATTTCAGTAGATATTTCTGAAAAGTGGACTTTCAGAGTGCACCATAATCTTGACCAAACATCAAAATAAACAGACTGTTCTACTGATGCTAAGATTTCCTTTAGAATAATTGGATCATAGATTTGGAGGGCCATTGAATCCAACCTTTTCTTCAATGCTGGAATCTATATTAAAGGATTTCAGACTGTCTAAGCTCTGCTGAACACATTTAGTAAAGAAGAGCTTACCAGCCCACTAGCTAATTGGTTGTACTGTCAAACTACTCTTATGAAGCTTTTTCTAACTTTTCAACAGAATCTGATTTTCTCTTATTTAATGTCATTGTTTTCTGCTGGGCATGTTGGAATAATTAAGAACAGGTACTGACTTTCTATGTATAATCCTTTCAAATATCTAAAGAACACTGCTAGTCTTTTCTTCTCAAATTAAGCATTCCCAGTTTTTCTTATCTTTCTTCCTAAGAGTTAATTTCTAGTTCTCTGATGATCCTCATTGCTCTTCCCATAACATCTTCTAGTTTGTATGAATCTTTTTTAAATATACAAGGTGGATTCTATGTAGTACAAAATAAAAAGGAATTATTATTTCCTGTAATTAGTGCAATTTTCTCCTGTCAACACAGATAATCTTACAGTATGTTGTCTTTTTTGCAGCTGTTTTATGCTGCTTATACATATTCAATATGTAATCAATTATTTTTCCAAGAACTGCTATCAAGGCAAGTGTATCTGTATATATTATGTCTATAGCATTCCCACAACTTGCCAAGTAAGATACCTAATTAATAAATTAAAATGGTTGCAAATGTATGCTCCCCCCTTTCCTCTGACTCTTCCATTAAAGTTCCCCTTCTGAGTAAAATTCTTTCTGATACTTGAAGAATATTATTAGTCTTATCTTCTCAAATGAAAAATGTCCATTTTTAAAAATCTTTCTTGGCTTAGAAGATAAACTACAATGATTAGTGTATTAGAGATAACACATTTTAAAGCCAGAATTTCTTCATTAGAAAGTAAGGGGAAAGTTCTGGTTTAATTTATGTAGATTTCAAATTGTATTTCCAGGGTAATAGAATAGACAAGTCACTTTGTGGATGTCCCATAGAAGTTGCCTTGAATGTTGGAATAAGCCAACTAAACCTGATTATATTTCTTATCTAGTTCAAGTGCCCATCCTGTATTTCTGGGCACAATTTCCTGGTACAAAACAAATTCTACTGTTAGAGAGGATATATTGTAACCCAAAATAGGAATTAAGTAGCTCTGCCTTTTCTTTGTCACTTGGCAGCATTTCGGTTTTCACTGAGAAGGTGGCATAATGTTTCTTTTCTGATTCTTTTATTTTCAACATACATAAAGAAGCTATTCTCATATTCTCATCCTTTGATAAACTAAGCTCATTCTGTTAGCTTTCCTGTGTGCATTTCTCCTTGGTGAACTGTATCTTTTACTGCTTCTCTATGTGTCTGTTTTCTTGTCTTCAAATTTCTATTAAGACTTTTGTGAAGCTAGTAGCTTCAATTTTGCTTTCAGCGTTTCCTATTTTAGAAACTCTGACCTATTTTGCAGTTTGATTCCAGTTAACTTTTTTCCCTGAGTGATTGATTTTAATAAAACTTTTAATGCATTTGTTAAAATTTGCTTTTTTTTAAATCCAAGATACACATTAGTTTTTTATAAAATCAAGAAGTCGGCATTATAGTCCGCACTTTCTACCAAGATCCATAATAGTCTTACTTCTTTATCTGAGTCTTTGTTAAATTCCAATAGAAGAGAATATATGTCGCTCAGGATTAGACTGTGGGGTCCTTGGTGGTCTCTGAGCTTGGTTGCTTGCTTGCAGACAACTCATCACCAGACTAGGTAACATCATCAGTGCACCTTTATGAAGTTTCTTGTGAAGGACAAGCAATATTTTTGCACTTTCCTCTACCCTCTGAGAAGAAAATGGTCAGAAGTATAAATCAGAAACTCTTTTGCAAACTCTCAACATTTGACAGAGTAATTAAAGAACCTGTTCACTATTATTTCATATCATTTTGAAAGATCTGAACATCGCTTCTGAAAAGCATTATCCACATCTTCCTGATTGGCCAATAGTAGATGCCAACAACTATAAACCAGATGTAAAGTTTATTCACTTGCATTTTTGAACATGTATAGATATTTTGAACATAGAGTGCCATTCTTCCTCCATTTCTGTTACTTCTATTCCTTTTGAATTATGTATGTCCTTCGATTCTTATACTGTATTTCAGACATGAGGATAATCCACCAGATGTGAATCTATTATTCCTATGAAATCATGATTAAGCTTTATTTCCTGTACTTGAATATTACAGTATACCTGGATAAAGAAGTCAGTTGTGAATGTTATTTCTGATTTTTTTTTTCACTGAGGAGTTTAATCACAACAATATGATCACTTTCTCTTACAATATACAGGTCTTGATCTGAAGTTTGAACTTCAGAACTCAGTTTAGATTTTCTTGATCAAATTTGCAGTGCTTTGAGAAACACATCCTTGTGGAATACAATCAATTCTATGCCAGTAGTCCATTACTAAGAACACCTATACAATAGCCTCAGAAATTAATTGTCCTTTATCATGGATAAAGATGACCATTTCCAGATCTCTTTAACGACCACTAGAATGAATGAGAACAGCCATTTAGGTCTCGAGCTTCTTTCCCAAATAGCGGATGTAATATGGTTGAAGTTGTACTTTGCAATTTCATTTATCCTTCCATGAATTAGCAATGATCTTTAGAAGCATTATTAAAACACTTATTTAAACATTCTTTTTATTCTTCCCCCTCCTCTTTAAAGGAACACTTCTAAATGTTCTTAATTATTTAAAAAAAAGTTGTTTGTCTGTTTTACTCTTAACAAGCTTAATATTGGATTGTAGAATTATCACTTTGGATTCTTTAGTCTGTGGAAATTCTAATGAAGCAATTTTAAAATATTCTCTTTTAGCGCAAAGTTAATGTAGCAAGAAAAATTGTATTCTTATTAATGAAGGAATCGCAATGCTGTTATCTTGAATACATTTGCCTTACTGCTAAGTACTGCAGTTCATGGGCATTTGATTCTACTGTCTATAAACTTTATTTTTTCTTGCCCAACTGCAGATAAATAGTTCATGCATCTACCAGAATAGGTTCCAGTTTATGTAAAATATATTGTACATAGATATTCATTAAGTTGAGGTAGATTTCTTTTGCTGGCATAAACTAATTTGGCTGCTTTTTTGGAATTAAAAAATAATGCTTTGGATCTATTGATACATTACTAGTATAAGATCAGGAACTTCGGACAAAATCAACTTTTTTCTAGTGGTTCTTCCAAGCAATTTTAATCCCATTTTCTATTTTTTCCTAGTCCAGCATTTTTATTATATATTTTGTATAAGCATTAAATATAGAAATGGACAATATGTATACTTAATGCACTCATTTCCAAATTTAAACCATTCGGTTGGTCCATATTTTTTTAAAATTTTTGCTTCCCAGTCATTCTAAAAAGTATTCACTAGACAGATGAGTTGTCTGGTACACCTGTATTTTCAAGGGCTTTCCACAATTTATAGTGACCTACTTTTGTGTAATTAAGTAAGCAAGCTTAGACTTCTTTGACTTATCTCTTTATATTATTTTTGAAAAGTTATCAATATGATCTTGAGTACTCCTGCCTCTTATGGAGCCAGCTCGTATATCTAGCAATTCTCATTCTATGAAAAGCTAAAGTCTAGATTAGTGCATTTTTAGCAGCATGAAACACAAGTGCATTTATGTTTCATGCTTTTAGCACAGTACAGTCCCTTTTTAGTTTCTTTAATGACTGCCATGTTTTCCATACCTGAATCGCATGTTGCATTACAGAATCGCATGTAGCATTTCACTGCTTCATTGAAGTGCTGACAGTCATCTTATAAGTTTCTGAACAATTCTTCTTTGTTCAGCAATGAAACATTTGTAAATATTACTGATTATGGAACTTGTTTATTTACAGCTCTTTCATATATTTGTACATCTTCCATATTTCATTTTCGGGATGAAAAATGTCATGCATAATAAATTCACTTGATTTCTGGAATATTTTAAAATATATTTTCCTTTCTATATAATTTGTTACCCCTAATTTCTTTCAAACTGCATTATTTAGATAGTAATCCTTGTCTATGTTTGCTCTTCTGGAGCTCAGTTTCTAGTTGAATAAATTTCCTTCTCTCTATAGCTTTTTATATTGCCATTCTTCAGCTATTTTCAACCTGTCACCAATTGCCATTTGTTTGTTGGAGGGTTGGTTTTTGTTTGTTTTGTTTTGTTTGATCATTGGAGGCATTATGGTTTACTTCTTTAATGATGTCACAAATCTCAGTCCAGAAATTTCAGGCATTCTAATTATCATATCTAATCATTTAAATTTATACTTTATGAAGATACTTAAGTCCTGTTGGTGTGGTTACTTTTATTTTTACCAGTTTTAATTGTAGATTACAAAATGGAAAGTTTGTCATTTGAGATTTCAGGCAGGTTTTGGTTCTCATCTTTAAAGCGCTCCATGGCTTGGGACCCGGGTACTTACGGGACTGCCTGTTGCCACCATCAGTCTCCAGCCGACTTGTGCATTCCCACAGGGTGGGCCTCCTCGGGGTCCCACTGTCTGGACGGTGTCGTCTGACAGCCCCGAGGGTTCGAGCCTTCTCTGTGGGCGCACCCTCCCTCTGGAACAAATTGCCCCCGGAGATCTGGACCATCACGGATCTACAGACCTTCTGGTGCACATTAAAAACCCACCTGTTTCAGCAGGCCAGTCTGGCCTAGTACTTAATGGGGGTTAAATTGGTTTTAAACCAGTTTTAAATTTTAATTTTAAATTTTAATTTTTAACCATTTTTAAATTGAGTTTTTAATTGATTGGCCATTGTATTTATTTGAAATTTTAATTTGGTTTTAATTGTATATATTCATGTTTTTATTAGGCTGTACAGCGCCTCGAATCCTTTGGGAGGGAGGCGATATAGAAATTCAATAAAAGTTAAAGTTAAGTTAAAGTTGAGGCAGATAATAGTCCACTTGACCACTCAACTGAGAGCCTAGGATGGGAAACTAGGAAGAGAATGGAGCCACTGCAGGAATGTCCTATGAAAGGTATCCTATCTGATAGCAAAGTGTAGTTTAAGCCTCTCCTATCTTGCCATGGTTCTCCACCTCCAAAATTGGCTACCAGAATTGGTTCCAATGTTCCTGACTCAAAGGATTTATATACAACTTTGTGACAAATGAAAAAAGCATGGTTTACAAGCAGTTAACTGGTATAAAATATGTGCAGGCACTGCACATGAAAACATAGCAGAGCTATGAGTAAGAAAAAGATAGAAATAGAAAAATCAATCAATCATCATCATTCTGAGTTTCCTCAAACAGTTAATCCTGCCCCAGATCAGAAATGTAAAGAAAGTGTAAAATCTGGAACGTAGTAGCTGAGGTCTGTTGGTTTTCGAAAGAGTTAATTAAAAGAGGATAGTATCCAGGCTGCGTAGAGAACACCTCAGGAGGGGTTAATTGGCCAGCTTGCCAAATGATGAACTTACTTTGTTATGTTGCTAAATCATAATCCTGTAATAATTAATTAGCAACTGGAAAGTGTTCTAAACACCTTCTGGTAGGCTGCCAACAGCTCTGTAGAATGGGGAAGTCTCCTGAGCTAGAGCTCATCTAGCTGAGTGTAAACCCATCAAACTAGCAGTAGCCAGGCTGAGGAGCATTAGAGGGAGAGAGAGGAGGAGCAGCAACAGCCCGGATAGGGCCTTTCTGAAGTGGGATTTACCAGTCCTATTGTTCTGAGAGCCTCTCTCTCTGCTACAAGAGGCCCTTCAGTTAAAAAAGGCAACAGGAGGAGTGGGGCGGGAGAAGCGTGGTTTTCCTAATTAACAATTAGCACAGAGTGTGCTGCTAATTATGTGGTTCCATGTAATTAAGAAGCTAATTAGTGCAGTGTCAATTAAGATTTAATTAGCACCCTTGTCAAAAATACTTGAAAGAGCAGTTTATATAAAAGTACTTCAATATTTCAATGGCCATGATCTCTTTGGCACAGGGAAACAATCTTCTGGCTAACCTCCGATTTGAGTATATGAGCAGCTCTCCAGAGTTTATTGATATTGTCCTCTAAAACTGCTGCTTGTAACAGACACTTTTATTGATTCTGCAAGAAGCCAGCTCTCTGGTGTGCTGAACATTCGAGGCATAATTCCACTGACACGTTCATTTTCCCACGACAGATGGCATTAGTAGAATGAGGTTTTCATGGGGTAATTGTTCTGATACAGTCTTGGTTTGCAGAGCCTGGAGGTGGGGCAGGGAAAACAGGGCTGTCCAAATTTTGCTTTTCAGAAAGCTCTGGTTGACAACACGCCAAGACAATTGGAGGAATGCCGAACACTAACATCAAAAGAGTGCGTAACAGCTAAGGGATGGTGCTGCATAAGTTGAGGGGGCTCTGTTGTAGCTCATTTTGACAGGAATCCCTGTATGACAGCATTCCCCTTTATGTAATGGAAAAGGCTAGGAACTTTGTTATTGTTGTAGAGTAGCAGGGTGAGGAATGAAGAAAAGAAAGATCAATGTACTGACTCAGCACTTGGTCCATATCTTTAGTTTACCTAAAGCAGTTTGTCACTTTTATGCTCAAACTCTTTGTCCCTAGAAAATTCTTTAAAGAAAAAGAGAAATACAATCTCTTTGTAGATAGAGATAGGATAATTCAGTTCTAGCACATTCTGAAAGAGATGACTGCCTTGCTCTGGACAAATTAAGCTTGCCGTTTCTGATCTGGTAGTGAACCAAACTAGATGGCTTTGATTTCATTAGTTCTGGACTAAATTTAAAGATTAGATTTTCTTGGATGAAAAATATTGGGACCTATAAGTAAACATGGAACAAAAATGGGGTATAAATACAGTAACTTCAGAATTTATTTAGATGTTTTTGGTGGGTGGAATTTACTAAGAAGTAAATTCATCTTTAATTTCCCCACTTGATACTGTAGAAACTCTTATTGAAGCTGTACATGTATGATTTAAAAAACTATGATAACATGCGGATACAAAGCAAGCTCTTAAAATGATGCCTGGGAATCACCACTTTCTAAATGTTGGGACAAAGATGTTTTGATAATCAATCAGGGATGAACATACCTTCATTTTCACATTGTGCCCTCTGCATAAAATGTAATAGGATCCCCTCATCCTCCTGAAAGGTGGGGCCTTTGAAGTGTGGGAAATCAATTGCAATTCAATCAAAAATTCAGTCAATGACTGGTAGCAATAGGGAGCACTTGATGCAGCATCTGTTGTCACCATGTGCTGCAGTCTCAAAAGTGAAAGTGACGCTTTAGCAGGTTCATCTTTGCTGCAAACATGCATGTTCTGAATGGTTCAGACCTATAAGATAGATTTTATCTTATAAGCACAGGTGCCTGAAATATTTTTTTTCAGCTTGCTAAATCTTGCTAATCTAAAATAAGCTTGATTGTGCCAGTGCCAATGTTTGGAAAAAGACCTTCTGGCACCAAATGCATTTGTCCTTAAATGCATTTTAAGTACCCCGAATACCACTTCTGCATCTTTCTTAGTTTATATGTCTACACAGTCATATTTAGTACCATATGATAAGTACACAAATGGAAAAAATAGATATTCTCTTTCTTTTATCAATACTTGCTCTAGATGTCATGCACAACCTATCACAGCTAAACTTGTATTGTTACCTAAAGGACATTGAAAGAAGAGAAATTGTATCCTGTCTAGAAATTGTTACTTAAAGCATCTTTTTCTGTTAAAACTAGTTTTGGTTTATATTGCCCAGGCTTGGCTGTCCATAGCAAGCCACAGTGATGTCAAAATTGTAACATCTGTGTTATGGTGTCAGTTTGACAGTAATTATGTACTTCTCTCATAATGTCTAACACAAGTAGGTAAATAGTCATATCATTTCCCTCAAGACACATTTATTGTCATGCCATCCACCTTTCAATAGTGACTTCTGAACATTAAGGAGCACCAATATACTCCTTCTAACCCCTAGTAGTTGAGCCATTTCCAGCTCCGCCTTTTCACCCAATAAATATGCAAGTCTTCATTTACGGGAAATACTCTGGAAAAGATATTAAAAAATGAAAGTATGATTGGGAATTACTAGTTAATGCAAGACAAAGCAAAGCAATTAAAAGAAAACAATAAGCATTTTAAAATATATTAGAAGCATGAAACTCATCAGGGAGATCAGCACCTTCAGTTGTATAACCATGAGTTCTGCAAAATTGGCCTGCAGAAAAATCAGCTCAGAATTAGAGTTGCAGAAAATCTCTCCCAAAGGGGATGAGAGTAGATTAGTCAAGAAATTGAGTTAGGTGGAACACAATACCATCTATAACAATATAGAGAAAGGCTTAGAATAGTTATGTATTCGTTTAGATGAAATGTGGAACAATTTTTTGCAGTGACTGTAATACATGTTAGCTTGGTTTATGCATTGTCTGAAAGCTATTCAAACAAAAAGTGGGAAAAGCCATATTGTTAAACCAATATGTATACTGCAGCCAATCTATTTTCCATTTGCTACAAAGAGAGCAAATATGCAAATAACAATTAACAACAAATGGATAAGGAGTAAATTATATTAGAGATAACTAAAAAAAGGTTATAGCAAAACAGCTAGAGTGCAAAGGAAATGGTGACTGCAATTGTTCTTTGTATAGGATATGGGAAAAAAGAGTAACAAAAGTAGACAAGTGAACTTTCAGCTTTTGTTCAATAGTTTCATCATCCTACTTTATAATCAAGGATTCTTTCCCTCTCTTGGCTCATTTCTCTCCCTGAATTGTAACTTTTCGGGTTATCTTTAGGAACATCTGGTCTTTCAGTATCCAAAACAAGATGTTTTTCGGAAAAGCAGAGTGAAAGGAGAGGACAACAGATGTTACAGACTCTCCATGCAGAGTCCCATTTCTGTGAGGCCTAAAGACAACTTGAATGAGAAGTCAATGTCAAGTTCCAAAGCTGCATCACTCTATGGTCCAAGTCCAGGAAGCCTGCTGCTTAAGGGATGTTGAATGGAACAAGGGTTAGTCCAAGATGCCATAGAACAAGGGATTTGTTCCCCCTCTTTCCCCCTTCTCCCATGTATGTGACTGAGCCGCCTGTTCTCCCACAACAGCTGCCAAAATACAGCAAGACAGGGTATAATTACAGACACTTACTGTGGCCATTACACCACCGGCACGGGCTGCGCAAAGTGACACACGACCCGTCAACTCCTTATTCACGCCATTAAGGAGACTCATTAGCATCTTCACTCAGAAGCAAAATTACCCTCACTGCTCATTTCAAGATGTCATAAATTTTAATTTAGGACCCAAAGATAGCACAATGGGAACAAGCAAGCTCTCTCTCTCACAGCCATGTAGGCAGGAGGAGGGAGAGGCCAGGGGATGGGAAGGAAGAACAGAATTGTGTGCAGAAAGATGGCGGGCTTTGTCTTGAGAAGATGAAATGAAGGAAGGATAGTTTAAAGTGAGTAGGGTGGAAGTGTTATGTCGATGCCAACACAGATAAAAAGTCATAAGGCACTGCAATTGTGCTTAGTAAGGACTTGTGCCTCATATTTTGCATAAAACTTTGCAGATGAAGCTCAAGGAATCAAGGTTGCCCTTAAATGACAGATGCGTAACACAAGCCATCCCTAAGAGGCTAGAGACTATACCCCAATAACTTGTGCCTGAATCTTCCACTATAAGAAGCATATGTACCCAAGATTCCTCATCACATGAAATTTTCATTTAATAATTCCAATGGAAAAAGCTTTTTTCCTCACTATTAATTTTAAGAATAATACTGTAAAAATACAACCTAATTCTGTGACCACTTCTTGATATGCACTGACCATATTTAATAAATATCTAGATTTGGCTAGACAACAAACATTATTTCTTCGTCATCAGAATTTTTCCATTAGATTTCTTGTACTGTCTCTCTCTGGTCCAGTTAGCCAAAGATATCTCCTTGTCATTTTGGATTCCAGCCTTATACTCTTGAATGAACATAGAGCCGACCAGAGCAGCCATTAATGTTATTAATTTTACCCAGAAGACTAGAAAAGATATTTACTATACTATAGAACATAGACGTAAAAACCAGTGCTGAAAGACACTTTATAGATACTGTAGCTCTTCAAGGTTAACCATCCTATAACCTAGTATCCCCCTAAATGAGACTATAGCTTCCAAAATGTTTAGTCACACTAAAATCTGGAGTCTCACAAATCTGGAGGACACCTGGTTGCAGAAGACAGTTCAATATCATTCACATTAATACTACAATGACCTTGCAATACTTTTTCATTTCCCCCATTGAAGTAGCATTAAAGTGAAAAGTGTAGTTAAGGAGCTGAGCTTTCCTATTAACATAGTGCATATTTAAGAATCAAATCTCATTAAATTGTTAAACTGAAACTTTAAAGTTGAAGCTCATTGAATGTGAGTGCAAAATCAAGAACCATTTATGTGATTTTCATCTCTATAGCCTGTCACTTGAAATTCAGTTATATAAATATCCCAAAAAAAGCTTCCAGCCACATTGTATTTGTTTACAAGATTTATTTAAGATATTAATTCAATATCTGATTATGATCAACTTTGAAACTAATTCATTAAGTCATATTGAATTCAATAGAATATATTTCTAAGTAGCAATGTAGAACAGTTATATCTACAAAGTAATTTTGCAATTCAGTCTCTAACCCATGAAAAGTGTAAGAAGAAGGTGGAATGTTGCTGTTATAAACAACTAATTATCTCTACGTATATCTTACAAAAAGGAAAAATAACCTGCACACTATTAAAGAAAATCTTGAATGATGGAATGAAGGAAAAAAGTACAGTATAAGAAATATTGCTAGACAGAATACAGAAAGAGTATGTGTAGAAAGTAGTACAAATGGGAAAGGAGATTTCACTTATTCTTATAATGATGCCATTTCTATCTCCAGAAAGTATTTTACATGGCAGTCTTCACAACTTCAAAAGTCTCCAATCAGTAATCGTCTTTGCTGTGAGTCACAAAACAACTCTTGTTAATTGTTGTTGCCTATTGTGCATTTTAAAATGGGTAAGCATCATATCTATTTTCCATTTTCCTCTTGTAAAATTATGGCTTTTTCCTTATTAATAAAGAGGAACACCAGTAAATATTTCAAAGAAAGACAAATTGCATTGTATATGTCTATAACCAGTCTTCTCATCCATCCATGGATTCCTGGTAGAAATTTCTTTGCTTTTCAAACATGCGCTTAGAAATATTTATGATAAAGTGTTGCTAGAAAACTATTAAAATATGAACACCTGATTGCCTTTGGCTATTCTTAAAAAATTTAGGGACAGATCTAGTAAGGTCATATCCACTCCGTACCTGGATGGAAGACTACCCAGAAATCTCAAGGCTCAGCAGCTGATAAATATCCCAGGGAGACAGCAGTGGTAAGCCACTTTCATGTCCATAGCCAAGTATGTGTCCATTGAGTCATTAGAAGATAACCTCATCTTGAAGGAAAATTTACTATATTGACTACTCTGTGTGAAGAAATTATTTGATGGTTTAGTGCCTAGAATGCTCTATATATTTTGCTAGGATGGTGAGCAGCTAGTAGGTTAGAAAGGTTCCTCCTAAGGCTTGAATGACAAACCATTTGTGAAGAAGAAGCAATCATTTGATGACTAACTAGGCCATCATGAGCATTCCTGTGTGCCTGTTGAATCAATTAGATAGTTGATAAGTGCTTCACTGAAACGTGTGAAATGTGCTTTAATCAGCCACAGATCTTCAGTATTGTGCCTATATAAAGCTTCTATTTGATAGGTGGGTTGTCTAATGAGGCAATTGATTAGAACTCTGAACCCCCTTCCATAAATATATGAATATTATAAGACACACCCCTATTGTATCCTCATAAGCCAGCATCTACAAGACAGAGTACAATTACAAGCTCTTGTATCTATCAACTTTCGTGAATTTGTGATTAATGAGTTCAAATATAGAAATCTTTCTTTCTTTCCTTCCTTCCTTCC
>JAEANM010018846.1:0-12524 GCA_017656035.1 Myanophis thanlyinensis | reverse complement strand
TAACTAGTTCGGCGGGCCGGATTAAAAAGCCCAACGGGCCGGATGTGGCCTGTGGGCCGTAGTTTGCCCATGTCTGGCCTAGCCACTGACCAGAAAAGAAAGAAGGGGAACACAGCAGAAGATGAGAAAGAAATAAAGAAAAAAAAAAAAACCACTATCACCATTTGCTCTAATCAGTTATTTTATCTATGACAATTATTCTCAAAATGGCTAATATATTTTAATGGCTCTGAATTAATTATATGTGTGTGCATGCACCCTTATAGTACATTCTAAATCTTAGTCTCTTAAATTGGCAATGTAGTGAACAAAGACAAAATTATCATTCATCAGTAAATGAAGATAAATATTACAGTAAGAAAATGGTGTCCATTGGGAGTGAGGGAAAAGATAAAAACAGCCCAAAAATTACAATGTTGTGATGCAAGATCTACTCCTTTTTTACATGTGTTCAACTTCAGTGTAGCTTCCATCACAACACATCTTTGGTTTTGCTTTTTTTCCATAGATAAATTTATGTAAAATTGTTTTTCAAAAAGCATTGCATTTTAGTTGTGTTCACACAACATACAGAATAATCGATCATAAAATAATGGGTTTATCAACAAAATAGGCCAAATAGGTTAGTTTGCGGTTTATTGTTATATGCTACATCCAGTGGAATTTACTATCAATTTTTAGTTGTGCAGTAAGTGGAAATTTGCTAAATATTTGTTTAAAGATTCCCCCCCCACTTGACAATTCCTTTTGACGGCAACAGTCAAATCTGCCCTTGTACAAAAGCAACTAGCCTTTGAGATGGCATAAACATTAATGTCAACCATATGGTCCCACTTAATTTCAAAGAAGGCTGAAGTTGAAGCTTTGCGCCAACACAGAGCCATAAAGTAGCCAGTTACATTTTATTCTGTTATGTAATGACAACCCTTTTTTCCCGTTCAATCAAAATCAGATCGAGATTAGTTAATCCAGGATAAAATGCCCGTGCAAACGCAGTATTTGTAGTTTAGTGCGTTTGTGAACCAGGCAGATACGCTGGGGCAGTATCACTTTAAAAAAAAAACACGCGGCTAGCCTAAACTCCACTAATATCCCGCGCAGGCGATGCAACTCACAGCAGGCACCTCTTTGAAACTTATTTTTCCTTTTGCGCATGCGCCTTCTTGTAGCGTTCAGAAGAACTGATCTGCAGACGGGAAAACGGCGCGCAGCGCCTATTTGCCGAGTTCACAGAAAGAAGAATATAGATCTAAGAAAATGAAGAATAACTCACCCACTATGACTTCCTGCTGAAGATAGCACAACTTCCTTTTTAAAATGGTCGCTTCATTTTTTTTTCTGTTCTCTAGCGCAGGGGTCTCCAACCTTGTCAACTTTATGACTTGTGGACTTCAACTCCCAGAATTCCTCAGCCAGCATTCGCTGAGGAAACAAATCATAAACTGGCTAAAAAAGATGGAAGAGTTTGACGGCATTTCTTTACTAGGGTTTTATTTGGGATGTTTGGAGTTCTTAAAAACGTTAGAAATATTTAAACCTCGGCAAGTAATAATACTCTTTTGATGAAGATGGGTTTGTGGCTGTTGCGCTTGTGGCTTTTGGCAATGTTCAACCGTCGGTTTTTTCCTTGCTTATACATCTTCCGAGACTTAACAGTTCTCAATAGCTAACCTTGCTGTGGCAAATAAAATTCTTCACATAATGTAAGAGGGACCCTTTGCTTTGTAATGAGAACAAAATAAAATTCTGGGTTAGCCCGCGGTTGTTGTTGTTTATTACAGTGCCCAATTCTTCCCAGGAGACAAAAAAAAAAAAAAAGATTGCAAGGAACTTGGGAGCGACCGCACCGTGCGCTTCTAAGTTTTAACACATTTACGGAACCCAACGGAAGCAAATATACGCATGCGCATTTCTGAGCCTCCGGGCATTTTTTAAATTTATTTATTTATTTTGTTAGCTACGGCGGCCGGGCGGAGCCGTTTCCCTCTGAATCGCGCGGTTTCTCTTTTGCTCTTCCCCTGCCCTCTGCCTCTTCTGCCTGTCGCGCAAAAGTTCTCGGCTCCTTCTAGTCGGTGGAGCGTTGTCCGCTCCCCCGGCCTTTCCAGCCAGCCGAAGGTGGCCTTTCTCTTAAGGACGGTGGAAGCAGCTTCAGCGAACAGAGAAGTCAGTCCCTGGTTTCTGCCCTAAAGTTAAGTCGTCCCAAAACAGCCTGAATTATTTCTCCCCCCCCCCCCCCATGGTACCCATTAAACCCAATGACAGCAGCCCGGGTCTCCATAAGACTATGGAGAATGAAGATGTCCGGCCCCACGATCCTAAAGGCGACCCGCCCAACCCCTCTCTTATAAAAGCCCTAGATGCGGTGATCACAGCGGGCAGACGTGGCTTGCTGGGTCCGGCGGCCGTGGGAGCCCCTGAAAGTGTTCCCGCCTCGAACTCGGATGATTGCAACGGAGGAGCCTCGGGGGAAAACGTCAATCCTATTCCACTCGTGGCGAGATTCGAACAGAGGAAGAAGGCGATCAATGGGAAACGTCCTGCTGTGATCACTGTGGTGCCCTCCGCAAAAGGTAAGCTGAATAAAGCAACCGCTAGGACAGTGTTTCTCAACCATGGCGACAAGATGTTTGGACTTCAACTCCCAGAAAAGCTGGCTGGGAATTCTGGGAGTTGAAGTCCAAACAGCTTTGCTGGCTGGGGAATTCTGGGAGTTGAAGTCCAAACATCTTAAAAGTCACCAAGGTTGAGAAACACTGGGCTAGGATGTCGCCACCACTTTTCCCAAGGAATCTGGAACTGTCTGCCTTTTCATGTGTGCAAAAAACCTCTGTTGGCTTTATACCTCTGCCAGAAAAGTTAGCGCAAATTAGTGGGATAGACAAACTCTCGACCCACAGCTACCTAATGTGATGTGACTGATACTAGTCCTTTAATAATGTCTCGTCCCTATAGTTATTGAAAAGGCAAGGTAATGGGTTAAGTACAGTCATTATGATAACCAGTGGAACAGCTTTGCCTCCAGAAATCGTGGGCGCTCCAACACTGGCTAGTTTTAAAAAGTCTGGACCAGTGGTGGCGAAGCTTTTACTTACCAACTTCCAAAAAGTACACGCTTTGCGCGTGCCATCCACACACACTGCACATCTGCACATGCACACAGCTTTTGAACATGCAATGCATGTGTGCAGGTACTCACGCACACATGAGCAATTGCGTGTGCATGCGCAGGAGAGCTCCGAAGACCAGCTGGATTTCCTGCTGCAATCGTGTGCATGCACAGCGAAGGCCCGAAGACCAGCTGGGTCTGTGCAATTGCACATGCGTGTAAGTTGGCCGACACCTTGTGTGCCCATCAAGATGGCTCTGTGTGGCACCTGTGACACCTGTGCCATAGGTTCGCCATCTAGACAGTCATTTATCTAAAATGGTATAGGTTCTCCTGCTTGAGCAAAGGGCTGGACTAGAAGACCTCAAATGTCCCTTCCAGTTTATTCTATTCTGTTCCTGTTCCTATTCTATATGGAAACTGCATGTTTCACTGTAAATTGTGTACCATCATAATTGCAGCCTTAATTTAAATTACCAAGATTAAGACATACAGACAGAATCATTGATTTACAAGGGGCTATTTTGGCCCTCAAATCCATTTCCCATAAATGGCTGTTTTCGCCTTGGCTTTCATGTAGCCAAGAAATGGGAGCATACATACCACTTTTCCAAATACTATGATTTTCCCCCCAATATCTAATTTTTCTAATCAGAACCTGCCTTAGCACTTAAATCTATTATTCCTGTACCCCAACGCAAGAAAGGCCTTTTTTTGTGTAGCATCTCTTTATAGATGTTTTAGTTGAAGAGTACTATCGTACTGACGGTCATCTTTTTTCAGCTCCTTAGCTTATATACTAGTCCCTTTTTAAAAAAGTTAAAATATTCAAGAATCTTTAATTGTCCCTTTGACACTTTTATTTCCAGCTTAAAATTGCCTATTCATGTCAAAAGGTATTAATAACAGTTTCTTGTTTAAATCGCTTCTTCTTAATGTTCAAAGTCAGTGATATTATAAATATGGGAGAGAAGAATTTCCCCTTCCCTTCTCCTTTGCCGCTTCAAAAAGTTTCTTTGAGGATAATATTAATCTTTAAAATTCAAGCTCCAGGGTATTTTGCATAGATATTTTCTCCGCTAATCCGGTCAATCAAGCTTTCTCCTTACCAACTGCCTCCTGCACAATTTTGTCCAGTTGGGTTCTTCTTTGAGGTGGCCATTTCTGACCACCGCTGCAACCGTCTTCGGGAAAGGGAAAGCCAGCTGGGGAGAAGATTTGCAGCTCTCCTTGACCCCATTGGCAGATCCCCCTCTTCACCACCTCTGCAGGTGGCTATAGACCTGAAACCAAACGGCTCAGGGTGCTCCAGCGGCGAGCACGGGTTGAAACCGCGCATAATTGCAGATTCCGACCTGTCGCCGAAGAAGACAAACCGGAAGTCCTGGCAAGATTCATTCTTGATAAATTCTTGCTGATTTATGGTCATTCTTGTAGTTTTCAAACTCCTTGCAAATCGGATATTTTGTGATCTGCTATAGAATCTTCCCAGATACTAATGCCAGACTGGATCTTTGCTCTTTCATCTTTTCCCCATTTTTCAAGCTTTAATCCTGCCTCTTCATCTTAACTTTTCCCATTTTTTCCCATTCAGAATTGGAAAGACAGTGTGATTCTTATATGTTTATGGAGATTCTATGATTATTACAATAGTTTAAGCTCAGATGAGAGCAGCTGGGTATTTCTGATTCTTGAGCCCCAGAGAAATGCCACACATACAGTTGTACGTTCTCTCTAGTTCAGATTAAACTGTTTTTGCTATATTTACACACATGGTGGTCTCAAAATAATAGACTACCCATCTTAAATACATAACTCTAAGTGGCAATCAGTCAGTGCAAAAACAATAAGATAAGATAAGATAGCCTTTATTGGCATTTGCCCTTGTACGCAGTGGCACATACTGTATTAGCATGAAGTTCTAATGTACCACTCTCAAAAGAAAGAAATGCCACCCATCAAATGATGTCACCATCCCAAGGATAATAATATAATAGCAGTACCATAAAATGCCAAGTTACAAAAATGACACCAAAACCTATATTAATTACAGTCCATTTTCAATCCATAGGGGAAATCTTAACAAATTAACAAGTTTGATACTATATGGTACAAAGCTGTTATAAAAACTGTATGATCAGAATTAAAAATAAACAAATTAATAGAAAAACCATTAAGACATTATATAACAATTGTACAATAATATACATATTTTGGGGCCCTGCTCCTAATGTCTGTGGAAAAGGCCAGTCTTCTGAAAGGCTAAGAGATCTTGGGTTCTCCAAATTGCAAAATATAAGGCCGTTCCATAGGAGACAGCACTACGACAGATCACAAATCTACAAATAGCACTGCTCCCGTGATTTTTCTTGCTTATGTATTACTGCTGTTACTGGGTGGAAAATTAATGGCGATGACAGTGTTTCTCAGCCTATGGTCTGCGGATCCCTGGGGATCCATGAAGGCTTGAAGAAATACTATGATTCCAGTTAAGACTTTGAGTTAAGTCTTGATGATCCTTGGCCATGGTTTGTGGCCACAAAAGTTATTTAAAGGATGGCCATGGTGAAGAAAAGGCTGAGAACCACTGGTGTAAGCCAAGCTCTTGCTTGTCTTAGTATAGTGGTGGCCCAGAAATATGAAGAGAAAATCTCTTTCATCTTCTGTTAATCAGCACATATGTTTTAAGAATGAATTCTTTGTTTTTGTGCCAGTTCATCTTCAATCTCATAGTTGAGCTGATTTCTTGTCATCCCTTGTTCGGTTCATTCCATTTGGCTAATCTTTTGTCTTAACAATATTCTGAAATTTAACTATGGTACATTCTTGAAGATATAATTAACTTGCATATCTTGATTTTCTTTTTGAGTATTGATTTAATTTGTCCATCATAGTAACCTTTTTATAATATTATTTTAGTTTACTTTATTGTCATTGCACATCATACAATGAAATCAAATAATCAAATAATATTTTACTTTCAAGAGGGATTATTGCTTGCTCTGATATCAAAATAGTAAACCTATGTAGAACTTGAATAAATGGAGTTAATGTCGTATTTTGCTTTTAGGTGTTGGCAATCTGCAACCTGCACCAAAGGAAATTTGGATCTGCGGGAATTCTGTGATCTTGGCATCGAAAAAAAGAGCAGAAAGTCAGCCACATGGATTGCAGTTGGGCATCTCAACTTCACGGGCAAATGTGTATTGGCATGGGATCCAGAAGATGATGTGGATGCAGCTTATGCCTGTTCTGCATGAAATCTATCATCTCCGATCTCCTCCATCAATAATAATAATTCATCTTGGTGAAGACGATCTTGGTGAAGATGAAGAGTTTCCCGAAAATAATACTTCAGTCATTATCTCAATGAAAAATGATTTAGGCATTCTTAAAAGAGCATTCCCAGATACTGTTATAGTTTGGTCTTCACTGTTACCAAAACGTATTTGGAAAAACAATCCAAAGCCTAGATATACAGAAACCACTCAAATTCTGGTTAACAAGATAATGGTAAACTATTGCAATAAAATTGGTGTGTACTTTCTGTCACATAATTTGTTTACCTCTGATAAATCAGACCTCTTCTTGCCAGATGACAGTGATCTGTCTGATGAGGGAGCTGATATCTTCTTAGCAGATCTGAAGAAAGTCTTAAGATTGTATGAGGTTTTGCATTAGCTGGGAAAGAGTTTTTGAAAAGCAGTCTGTATGAAGTTTGGGGAAATTGGTTTTATTATTACCTGAAAAAAAGGAGACATGAGCTGACTATATTACAATACATCTTAAAGTTTTCTCTCACAGATATGTCACAGATTAACAGATGTGTCCTATCAATAAGTTTTGGTCTTCTGTAATGAAAAAAAATCTGTTTTATATTACAAAGACTTCAAATGGGTATGTTCATGTTAATGAAACTGGGTGTTTTACTCCCTTGGAGAGTTATTGTACAATAACATCATAAGATAAGATGCTGTAATGAAAAACATCACAAACTTGTGAAGTAAACATACCTGCTTGTGCCTTGTAAACAACAGTTTTTCAAAATACTGTATATTTAACATGCCTGTCGAACCCCAGTTGACAGATCGCTTAATCCAAGAACCTAATGCCAATGAAGACTATTACCTAATAAGACATTTAGGAATTTGCAAGGCTCTGTCCAAAACCAGCAGCATTGTTTCAAAGAGGTGACTTGGATCAATAGCATGATGCCAAAAAAAAGTTGTTTTCTAGTATGGCACATATAGAAAATTATGGCACTTGGCAGCATATTACCTTGTATATGTTTTGCTATTTTTGGACAGTTATAAGATTAAATAGTTGAATGGTATGGATTCTATTTTCTTAATATTAATGCTTAATATTGGGATTTTTCTGTATTTTCCATATAAACAGTATTCCTCAGTAATATTGGTTTAAATAACTAGCTATAACACCCATAACAAGTAAAAGAAATTCAAGTGGATTAGTTGGCCTGTCAGAGAAAATACAAATAGTTATAGGAACTAAACCTACAAATTTAGCAATAGTGACTTAGCTTTCCGATGTCATATAATTGTTCCTTAAGCTGGAGAGGAAATAAAAGGAAAATGAGAAAAATGTTGCTAGTAAAAGTATAAAGAAAGAGTAAAGAGCAATGGATATGCACTTAAAGGGGGACTGCATTGTTTCTTTTTTCCCCCTCCATCTTGCCAATTTCATCTGATAGCATTCAGAGCTAGCTGTTATTTCCATAGTTAGTTGAAAATGACAGGAAAATCATCCTTTCGTTTGTAGTTTTTAGAAAAAGAATCATTGGGTTATTTATGCCCTTTTTTACTGTTTCATTATAAATCTGTTATAAATTACTGTTTCATTGGGAGGATTTGGATTATACTGTACATTAGATAATAACTATAGAATGTGTGCATCAATTTGTTAGCATTTATTTGGACTGAGGATGATCCCATGCAGATGTCAAACGCTGGGAGAAAATATTCCAGAAAGATTATAAAACTTTAATATGCCACCTATTGGTATGTATGTGGAACAACTGGAGGTAACAATCAGAAGCCATACTGTTCTAAATAATTCTTTGGCATTTGTGGCATTATCCAAAGGAGATGAAGCTGATTTACATTATAATAAATTAACCTGTCTGTAAAATTGACTGTGACAAATGTTTCCTAATGCTTGTACAGTTTTAATACTGTGCTAATATTAATATAGGAATTCAATTATGATAATTGTGAGGAATATAGATAGGTGTGTGGAAGACTATGTACCGTAATATAAACAGAAACTCCAGCAACAGCCAACTACTATTACATCGTTAACGTTTCTGTAAAATGCGTAGACACATTTTGACTTTCCAATTTAGTTTGTAATTAAGATGTGCAAAACCTCTGTCATGGAACATTTAGATTTCAAAATGAGCGGTTTTGATTTTGGAACAAATTATTTTGAGCATTCCAGAAGTAGAGTAGTTTATTTCTGAACAAGTTGCAATAGCCCTTAATACATTTTGATTCTGACTACAACCTGGATAACTCCATCAGGCTACTACTAGAGCACGTTCAAGTTCTCAGAAAGCTTGTTTCAAATTCAGACTGCTTCCAGAAAATTGAACAGTTGGTTTGAAATTCCACCTACCTGCCCTTGGGGACAGATCAGTTATTGGTCGCTAATGCCTCCAAGCTGTATCTTAATTTGTTAGTAGATCTACCTCTTTTAATTAACTAGGTAACCCTTAGTAACATCATTATAGAAATCATAATACAATTTATTACAACTTCCAAGGGAGTTATTGCTAACAAGTACATTGGGGAATTAATAAGGGTCATGGTACCATACTATATGATTCAGAATAAAACATAAGCAGTTTAGAGGACTGGAAAAAGGCAGAGTATTTTGATGTATCTAGCTGAAATGAATCTTGAATAAAATTTAAATTGCAGTATCCCAACTCAGTAGTAGGGCATGATTATTTTTGTCATAGCAATGGGTATTTTGTAGAATAAGACACAATGATTTTTACACAATAGTGCAGGGGTGTCAAACTCACATCATCACGGCGTCATGTGACATATTGGGACTCCCCCCCCCCTTCGCTGGGCAGGGGCAGCATATGACACATCTGGCCTGCCAGCTGTGAGTTTGACAGCCCTGCAGTTGTGTATCTTGATAGATTTTTGGAAAACACTATAATGTTTAAGCTTAATGTTTGCACTTCCCTCTTAATGTCTTTAATGAAATTATTTGAACATTTATCTGCCACGTGCATTTTTCTGGAAATAAAGAATGTATTTTTGTTGCATTAAAAAATCATTGTGTTTCATTGCCTACAAAGATGTACTTTTTCAATCAGACCTTTGTTTAACAACTTTGTCCTAGTTGTCTCTACCAGCTGGTAAGATTTACTTTTTTTGCAATCATAAGCATAATTACTAGGAGTAGGGGACTTTTATCAGCTAGGATCCTGGATCCCATGCATCTGTAATAATGGATGGATTTATTTACAAAAAATACATGGACAAAGAAGCCCAGCACCTAGATAACTATATCTTACTAGAAGAAGAGTAGGAGTATGTTTTCCGTGTGTGTAGTATATTATGGAAGACAGAAGAAGAAAATGATCTGAAATTATCAATCTCTAAAACAAACTGCGATGATAGCCTGATAGAGTAAATCCTTTCTTGTCTGTATTAATTAATTTTCCAAAGGAGCCACATGAGAAACGGACTGCTGTGGAGGGCTGCTACTATACACCTCCCCCCTGCTGCTGCCAGTCAACTGGGACCACCTACGCGGGCTGAATGTGGTCCTTGAGTTCTAAAATTCCCAGGTCTAGTCTATATGCTACGGTAAGTAGTGCCCTCATCTGATCATGGATCATGAGATGCTGAAGAGACTGCCATTTGTGCTTCCAAGAAGTCCAAACAAAATTTGAAATTAAATAATGCATGATTTGAAAGCAACACTCTCTTGTTTGAATTGGTTCAAAACTTGATAACACATTCAACTATAGGCTTTAATGGGAAGCAATCAAAATTCATGCAAATGCTATGTTTTTTATAGATATGGTAGTCTTTAGAGAAGATAACCCTTGAAAATTTCATCCAGACTGCTTTAAAACTCTTTATTACAATATATATTAGAAAATCTTCACCTCTTTTAAGGCTGCGATAGGCAGAATGAGAAAAAGGCTGCACAACCATTTCCAAATTGTCCAGCTAAAAAATGAATTTGGAGATTGTGTTGAACCAACGCAGAAAGTTTCTAACTCTGTAAGTAAACATTTTTTTAAAAACTTTTAAAAGTAAGCTGTTATTAAAGATAGAAGAACTTACTAGCCTCTAACTCGGGCCTCAAACTTGCCACATGCAGCCCTCCAAATAATGGCTCCCTACAATATTATTTTCAGGTTCAAAATAGTGTTATTAAATTAAGCATATGTTTTGTATCTGCTAAAGTTTTTTTTTTCCCCTACTGATATGTGCTTTCCATTTTGTCGATGCCATGGGTTGATGAATTTCATCATCATAGCCAGTTGCTTTGGTCTAAAACTTTACATGCCATCCCATTATCCAAAACGTATAAAGCAGAGTTTAATTTGATAGACACAGACTTTAATAAACATATTGGGATGGGATGGTTGAGTAGTTGCTCAAGGGATAGAGAGACTGGAACAAGGCCATCTTAAGTAGTTAGTTAAACACATTGGCTCTAACATGACTACAGAACTATTCGGTGCTTCTCTTGTGCTTAGGTCTGCCTCTGCAGGAAGTGAGATGGTTTGTGAGATGGTGATGGTAGTTCTCTCTCCCACCATTTATTTTGGGTTCAGTGTTTGGTGTTGATTTTATGATGCATAAAAAAGGAAGGGGGAAAAACCCACCCTTGTACTAGCTCCAGGGAGAAGGAAGTGGACTTTATATTCCATTGAAACCCACCCCCCAAAAATGTGGTTTCTTGTACTAGTGAATGTAGCTTCACTAGTACACATTGCATTTTGCCTGTGCAGCCCCGAGTAGTTAAAAACTTTTATGCGCAGAATAAGCCTTCTAAGGCTTGTAACTCTTAAGTAGTTTTGATGATAGTCGGTCAAAAATTTTAAGTTGGTATGACTTTCCTAGTCCACTGGATGGTGCTAATTCTAAATAAATGCCTTTTTGCATTATTTGCTCCTGATACATCTTGTTAATATTAAACAAAATTTGATTTATTACAGTTATATGCATTGCTTTTATAATCGATTTAATTGCCTTCTGATATATAAGACGAATTTTGAAATGGTTTTGGAAACCATGGTTTGTGCAAATTTGTCTGGAATGCTTTTTATAGACTTTGAAACATCTTCATTAGCTTGTTTCTGAGCCAATTATTGTTGGTTATTACTTACAAAGATATTTTACTTATCTGAAATATCATCTCTTTTTTAGATGATACACTGCTGGAATCAGTTTTTTTAAATTTATATTTTGTAATGAGTTTGATGCGGTCCAAAAGATGCTTTTCAAGAAGACTTTCTTGCTTTTCCTTGAAGATGTTTTGCTTCTCATCCAAAACGTTCTTCAGTTCCGGATGAGCAGTGAAACATCTTAAAGGAAAACGAACAGTTCAATTGCTTCTTGAAAAAGCAGTTTTGTGACAATCATGACCTGGATGATTGAGAATCTCCATAGATGCATTTGATGTGGGTTTATAGGGAAACATGTTGACTTTTATATGCTAGTATAGCCACTTTTTCCAGATAGTTTTTCAAAACGACTTGATTTTAGATTTCAGTTTTAAACAATTGTATGTATTTTAAGTGGGTTTTTAAATTTTTTAATACTGTTTTTAAAAGGATTTGGGAGTTTTCTGACAAAGAGAATTATATGCCTTTTCTCGTCATTGAGTGGAGAAGCCATATAAAAGCATTGTTTTTTTTTAAAAAAAGGGTTACTTCAGCTGTCTTAAAAGACAATATTAAAAACCAAAAATGGTAATTAAAACAAATAGTAAAAATAGAGCATGAAGGGTTTTTCTAACCAAGATAGTGTAAAACAATTAGCAACTCAGATTAACAACCCTATTAAAATAGCATAAATATTGTGCAACATATACATTTGATATTTTATGCTTAAGATCAGGGTCCTCAAAGTCTTCATCTTATTGCTCCCTTCTTGAAGATACAGATTTATTCAAGCCCCAAATATTATATTAATATATTTTATTATATCATATATATTTATATGAAATAAAATATTTAATAGTATTATGAGCAATAACCATAATAAAAGAGACACCTGGTTGTTCTTGCTGGTAGATGATCATCGAACACTGGGTACCTGTCAAGTCCAAAAGACCAGGTCCACAACTGTTCTGTACCCATATATGGTGTGCTGGGAGACAGCATACCATATATGGTATGCTTGGAGACAAGCAGTTTGTC
>JAEANM010018843.1:0-12526 GCA_017656035.1 Myanophis thanlyinensis | reverse complement strand
AGGAAGGGAGGGCTAGGGGTAGCTGGGAAGGTGGGAATCAGATGCAATCATGGATCTTGGAAGGAGGGTTAGGGTTAAGTCTTATTTGGGACACACCAACCTGGGGAAGGGCCTTTTGCCTGAATAATACCAATTTTCCTATTTTTCTGAGGCAGCAAGATGAAACAAAACCCATGCCGCCGTATAATGTGGAGAAATATTTTTTTGCCATTGATGCAAACTGAGAACCTCTTCCTCTCTAGTATCCCTCTCCCACAGGAGTTTCCAGAAGTTTTCTCCCGCACTCAAAAAGGTAAAAACTGTAAGGCGCTCATCATATGCGAATGCTGCATGTTCAGGGGCTAGATTTCAAGGACTGTGCTTGCCTATTTAACATTCCAAAAGAAGGTGGCTCACCTGTCCAAAGTGGGCAGGATAGCCCAACATGTGCATGTATAGCAATTTAGCTACATTCCGGCAGCGGTATGTGTTGTCCTCTTCTCGAAAGGATGATCGGATAGCAGCGCATTCTTTCTGAATCATCTCTCTTTCTTCTGCCTGTGTGCGCGCAGTCCGGATGGTCCGGATCAACTCCCGGAGTCTGATGGGGGCTGGCATCCTCTAATAAATGGAAAATAGATAAAATAAATGGCTGCAGACATATGACCATTGCAGAATTTCCCAAGTAACAACCCCTTTGGTAATCTTGTCTTAATTTCCAGTATTTCCTCTGGTTAAGTCAGGCTGCCATCCTAAGCCAGCAATCTAAGACTATTCTATAGAGTGCAACCCATGGATGTGTGGAAATAACAATACTTCTACTACTGACAAAGAATACACCCTAGAATTAAAATAGAACGTGTCTGTATTTCCTACTTGTAAAAAAAAAAAGGTAATGCTATATTCACAGCAGCCCAAAATATGGGTATGTTGGATACAGGTGGACTTCATGGAAGGACCACTTGTTCAGCGACTATTCAAATACCACATTATTGCAGCCATTACAGGGTCTCTGCGATCGTGTCATTGCGATCTGGGCACTCAGCCCCCAGCTTGCAACTATCACGTTGCAGTGAGCCAGAATCACCTGATTTCTGATATTCCCTGCTAGCTTCCCAAAAACAGTCAATTAGGAAGCTGGCAGGAAGTCCAAAGTCAAGGCCATATGAAGTTCTTGCTTAACAACTCATGAAGCACTTTTGGGATCGCTATTCCAATGGTTGTTACTTCTTAGTGGTTTTTACAAATTATCTGTGATTTGTCTAGCAATTTCTCTAGATCAATGCCAACCAAACTACAGAATTACAGAAAGTCTTGTCTAAAATCTAAAGGACCATCAACAGAAATATGATCATTATTCAGTTTCACTTATTTACTTAATGGTCTCCAAGCATGCTTCTTTTCATATATCTGTGTTCTCTCAACACTCTCTGCAATCTCTTCACATCATCAGGGCAAACTTATCACACTGTTTTTCAATATGAGGGTAGACGGATATGAGATCCAAAAACTTTGTTAATTATCAACCATTCTCTCTCCCACCTACCAGAAGCAAGTTTTGTTTAGAGTTAGGCCTAGCTCTTCCAAAATCTTAAATCTAGATGACAAATCTAAGATACCTTCCCTATTGCTCTTGGATGGGGCTCTGCTAACCCAAGTCAAAAGGGATTTTTTAAAGACATCTGTATTACCAGTCTTCCAAACTATTTTTATTATTTAGATCCAGTGTACAACTTAGGGAACCATTCAGCAGATGCAGCATTACTGTAGATACATCAAGGTGTACTTTGATTGCATTAATCCAAAATATTCACACTGAAAGCTAGTGGAATCTAATTTATTTATTTATTTATTTGCAATACTTCTATACCACCCCCTCTCCTGAAAGACTCAGGGCAGTGTACAGCCATCTAGAAATATAAAATATAACAATTGAAAAACAGTTAAAACAGTTTAAATCAGTGGCCAATTAAACCAAATCATAAAAATGTTAAAAATGTAAAAATTTAAAAATACCAAAACCAATAAAAGCCAATTAAAATCCCCAACCGATGGTACCAGGCCAGACCGGCTTGCTGGAACAAAAAGGTTTTTAGTGCGTGCTGGAAGGTCCGTAGGTCCGTGATGGTCCATATCTCCGGGGGCAGTTCGTTCCAAAGGGAGGGTGCCCCCACAGAGAAGGCTCAGACTCTTGGGGCTACCAGACAACACCGTCCTGACAATGAAACCCCAAGGAGGCCCGCCCTGTGGGAACGCACAGGTTGGCGGGAGGCTGATGGTGGCAACAGGCGGTCCCATAAGTACCCGGGTCCCAAGCCATGGAGCACTTCAAAGGTGAGAACCAACACTTTGAATCGCACCGGGAAGGCCACAGGAAGCCAGTGCAGCTTGCGTAGGAGAGGTGTAATATGGGAACTCCGAGGAGCCCCCAGGATCACTTACGCGGCCGCATTCTGCACTAACTGCAGCCTCCAGATGCTCTTCAAGGGGAGCCCCATGTAGAGAGCGTTGCCATAGTCTAGGCGGAAGATAACGAGGGCGGAAGTGACTGTACGAAGAGTGCCCAGATCCAGAAAGGGCCGCAACTGGAAGATCCTTCGGACCTGATAAAAAGCCCCCCTGGAGACGGTCACGATCTGATCTTCTAACGACAGCCGTACATCCAGGACACCCAGATTGCGAGCCCCTTCCGTGGGGGTCAGAATTCCCCCACCCCACGGCCAGCGATGGAATGAACTGGATGAATCTGGGCACAGGAAACCACAGCCACTCAGTCTTGGCTGGGTTGAGCTGGAGCCTATTTTGACCCATCCAACTCTGCACGGCCTCCAGGCACCGGTTCATCACTTCGACGGCTTCGTTGGGGTGGCCTGGGGTGGAAATGTACAGCTGGGTATCATCCACGTACTGATGGAAATCCACCCTAAAGCCACGGATGATCTCACCCAGTGGCTTTACATAGATGTTAAACAGCAGGGGGGAGAGTACCGACCCGAGGCACCCCACATATCAAGGGCCTCAAGGCCGACCTCTGCCCCCCTGCCAACACAAATTGTGAGCGGTCGGAGAGGAAGGAGGAGAACCACCGTAATACAGTGCCTCTCACTCCTAACCCCCCCCAGTCGCTGCAACAAGATACTTATATATTATGGTTAATATATAATCTGGGAGACCCAGGTTATATAATTCAACCATGGATTGCATTCATTGTCGTTGGTCCTGTTACTCTCCAGCCTAATCAATGTAACAAGATGATCACTTGGGGGAAAGATTAAAAGAGGACTCCTACATGTACACCATGAGCTCACAAAAGAAAAACAGGATACAAAATCAGTCAACAGGATGCTTTACACAATGTACTAAGTTAGGCTATGATTTATTTGGTGTTGTAGCATGCACTAAACAATGGATATGAACCAGCAATGTACTATGAACTGACCCAAATAGTATTTTACAATATCCATTTTCACAGACACAGGCTTTTCCCTCCACAACATGGAAATTTAGAGACTTATTCTGTTGAGGTTAATTTAGGATTTATTATATTGTATTACATTAAGTCTGAGTCAGAGAAGAAAGCAAACTAACAACACTGTAACATAAAGAAAACTGCGTGAAGGAACAAATTAAAATGATCTACTATAGACAATTGTATAGAACAGGGGTCTCCAACCCCTAGTCTGTGGACTGGCACCGGTCTGTGGCATGCCAGAAACTGGTCTGTGCAAACAAGCGGAGCCCCATCCATGGGATGCAGGCAGTACACAAAACCACATCCGTTCTGGTCCACAGAAAAACCTCTTTCCACAGAACCGGTCCCTGGTGCCCAAAAGGTTGGCGGCTGCTGGTATAGAAGGCAAGATAAAAACAAGAATTAATGTCTGATTTTCTCAGCAGCACACATTTTCTGGCTGCGGGACAAATGCACCTGAGGGGGGAGGCTGTTCCATTATATTGGGGCCACAACTGGAAACTGCTCCTCCCTCTCTCCCAGTACTTTACCTTCCTATGTTGTGCATGGACATGAATGCATAGGATGGGCTGGTTTGAACTGGAGGAGTGTATCTAGAAATATCCAGCCTTATAGGTTAAAACCAGTACTTTTAATTGGTTCTGGAAACTTCAGATTATACTAGGTCAAGCTATCACCTATGTTGCCGCATTCTGGACTAATTCAATTCTTGAATTATCATCAAAGACAGCCTCGTGTAGAGTGTGTTGTGGTAATAAAAACACAGGATGATATGAGGAAATTACTGCTGTCCCCAAAAATTTCAACTGAGGGTACAAACTGAAGGTAGGGGCAAAAGTTCAGCCAGCATAGGCCTGAGCTGCTACTCTAACAGGAGCCTATGAATACAAGAGAATACTCAAACCATAGATATCTGAGCTTGAGGGGAAACTTAATAGTCACATCACAATATTCAATATTGCAAATAAAATTAAGTTTTGTCACAAGATCTCCCCACATAGCAACATTCATAGAAGTGCTAACCAAAAGCAGGGCGCATATTTACCCATGTGCTAATCATAACATTTAAAGTAGTTTAGGACTGCACTTGAAAGTCCTCTCAATTTCCCTGTTCCTTTTCTTGTATGTTCAAAGTTTTGGAACAGACCCCTTCCCTTCTTTGTGGGTCTTAGCTTTTCAGGTTCGTAGCTAATCAATTGCTCTGAAATGCTACATGCAGATCTTGGAAAAAGGAATGAGCTGGAAGGAGGCAATCAGAATGATTGAGGCGGAACTACTTTGACTAGGGGGGGGGGGGAGAGCCAGAACACTCAGAACGGCAACTCAGGTGAAAACGACCAAAAAGGACACAAACTGCTTTTCCTCGGAGAACAATCGCCGGGGCCGGCGGTGTCGAAAGTCGCTGATGGCCACATAGCTATCGGGCTTTCCCGGAAGATAGCCGCCCGCCCGGCAACGCCATTGTTCCGGGTTTTCCCCAAGCGGGACGGCGAAGGTAAGCCTGGGATGCGTCCTCAGGGCCGGGCCGGCTCTCCGACGGCCGGAGACAGTATTGGGGCTGAGCCGGGCTGAGCCCTGCGCCTCCCCTGCGGAAAACGGCCAGGCCAGGCCAGGCCGCCGGGAAAAGCTCGGCCTGCCGCGAGAGGGGACTCGGGACGCACCGGCCGCCGAGGGAGGGAGCGAGCGCTCCGGCCCGGCCCGGCCCGGCCCGGCCCAGCCCAGCCCAGCCCAGCCCCCCGCCTTCTCCCAAGCGCACACTCACCGGGCCGGGTCCCTGCAGCGATGGCGGCGACAGCGGCAAGAGCCTGGCATCCAAAATGGCGGCGGCGGAACCAAAGCACCGATACCGCAGGCGGAGGAATTCTGCGGCCGGCGCTTGCTGGCTTATCTCCGTCTGGACGCGGCGGTCACTCGCTAAGACTGTTCGCCGGACGGCCCCGGGAGGACCCCTTCTCGGAGGCCCGGCAACTCTCGCTGCGCGCGCGGCTACGGCACCCGCCCGCAGGACTCGTTTCTCAAGCGGAGGCGTCCGAGGTGGGGAACGCGAAGACCGCTCCGCGGCAGGCACTGATGACGTCAGACGCCTGCCGAGTCACCGCGGCTGTCACGCCGGTCATAACCGCCCGGCTGAAACTCGTTGACGAGTACGAAGGTTCCGACCGGGGGCATATTTCTTCCTGGGCGCCTGCGAAGCGGGAAGAATGGGAGCTGCCGCACTAGTGTGAAGGAGCGTCGCGGATGGCCCTGCCCTCCGGAAGAGGCCCCTCTGCCCCTCGGGGAGGAGGAGGAGGAGGAGGGCAACGGCGCTACGGTTAAAAGTTCGGAGAAGGTGCGGGAAATCTCGGTCCCAACGCTCCGTCCCAGGCAAGGTGCCGCGGAGACGGGAAAGCGTCCAAACGAGGTTCGAGGCCGCCTGCGGCGGCAGCGCCTATCTACCACTGGTACGGGAAGTTTGTCCGGAGCTGCCCTTTGCCGGGGCGGGGGCGGTGGGGGTGGCCTTGGACGGCGCGAGACTGTTACGAAAAGTTCAGCTTAAGAGCGGAAGTGAGCCACGAGAGCCGGGTTGACCGGGCCCGTGGGGAAGCGGAGCGGCTTGGCGAGAGAGATTCCAGCGCGCGTCGTCGTCACATCCCAGCTGCTTCCTGTGGAGTTGCTACGGCGACCGCCGGCTGGGGAGTGACGTCATCGCAGTGCGCCCTCTCGCGCCTCGCTGGCATCACATCTGAAGCATTTCCGGCGCGCCGAAAGAGCGGAGGGCAGGGCCAGCCTCGGTAGCGGGATGGAGGCCGGGCGCGGCGGCGGCGGCAGAAGTAGTGCGGCAGGCGGCAGGTGAGCCAAGGGGGCGCCGGCCTCCCTCCCGGCCTCCCTCCCTCCCGGCCTCCGAGCCTCTTAACGCTGCTGGTTTCTTTGCCTCCGCAGGTGAGGCCCCCCCCTTCCGCCAGCGAGCGCCATGCGGGCGGCCCAGGAACGCAGCCAGGGCCGCCTCCCGCCCAAGAAGCGAGAGCTGCCGGCGGCCGCCAGCGGAGGCGACGGCGACGAGCCGCCCAGGTCGGCAGAGCGCGATCCGGCGGCAGGGGAAGCGTCGTCGGAGCGGCCTCAGGCGGCGGCGGCGGCAGCAACATCAGCGGGCAGACCGAGCCGCGCGCCTTCGCGTTACAGAGAGCCCGGCGGGGGCGACCACCCCAAGGAAACTCTGGGCAGCTTGACCGTGGACCAGTACGGCTTATACACGGTGGCCGGGCCCCCGACCACCTTCGTCCCGGTGGTGAATGCGAGTCCGCTGCCTGCTGCTTACGGCCTGACCTCGCAGCTGCTGCACCAGCAGCAGCAGCAGCAGCAGCATCCCGCGGTCCCCTATCCGCCCATCCATTACACGCAGCTCCCTGCCAGCCCTTTGCAGTTTGTGGGGTCGCATTACTCGCTGCCCTACGCTGTGCCTCATGGCTTCCTCCCCAGCCACTTGCTGTCTTCTTCAGCTGCTCTCACCACCTCTCATGCCCCTCACTTTGTGCCCTATGTACCAAGTTTGACCAATGAGTCTGGTCCCTCACAGGCAACCCACACTTTTGGCAAATCTTCTGCCTCTGTTTCACCCTCGGGCCCATTGCAGCCTCAAATCGGAGGCCACCTTCTGGACGTTTCGCAGGGTCAGGTTCCAATTTATTACCAGATGTCCCGTGTGCCAGCAGGTTACTCGACATTTGAGGCTGCCATTGGTCTGAACTCAGACCAATCTTTTCAGGAGAAGCATCTTGATCTCAAAAGATTCACAATGAATGGGCCACAAAGGTCTGCTGTGGGAGCAAAGGAGAGCGAAACTGAAGGGCAGTGGCCAAGGACTGTTGAGCAGTACAGTGGAAGTACTCCGGTCTTGAGAATGGAGGTATCAGTGCCATCTCAGCCAAGTACCCCAGATCTAGAAGTGCAGAGGGTAGTGGGAGTTCTCTCAGAATATCCTATTTGTTCTGCTCAGCAGAAGGATAACTTCAGTCCCCTTAACCTGTGTTATCGTAATGCTGCAGAGCAGAAAGAAGAGTCAGGGAGAAATGCAGTACAAGTTACTGCTGAGAAGAGCCATTTGCAAAGACTGTCTGCGAAGTCTCCAGAGAAGCAAATCTGCTCTAGGCAAACTGTCAAAAGGTTGACTCTGGTTAATGGCAAACTAGTCTTAGGACCCCTTCAGCCTACCATTCAGGAAGGCCTGGAAAGAGTGAACTCTGACGTACCACCCCAAGAGATGCAGTCGGAAGCAGCTTTTGCCCACTCCCAGGGCCACCTGCCCTCCCACTTCATGAAAGGAGCTATTATTCAGTTGGCTACTGGAGAGCTCAAGCGAGTCGAGGATCTTCAAACTCAAGACTTTGTGCGTAGTGCAGAGGTGAGTGGCGGCCTCAAGATCGATTCCAGCACAGTGGTGGACATTCAGGAAAGCCCCTGGCAGGGCTTTGTAATGCTACATTTTGTAGTTGGAGAGCAGCAGAGCAAAGTGACCATTGATGTCCCCCCTGAGCACCCTTTCTTTGTGTATGGTCAAGGCTGGTCATCATGCAGCCCAGAGAGGACTGCTGGGCTTTTCTCCCTCCCTTGTCATAAGCTTCAGGTGGGAGATGTTTGTATTTCCATCAGTTTACAAAGCCTGAATGGGAAGTTGCTTCCACAAAGTAGTTCTCAGGGCGCTATCCAAGAGAAGCCAGAGCAGAGTGGACTAATCCTTCAGGAGCCACAAGGTCAGGTGAGGGAGAAGACTCCATTACAGAGAAGAGTAGGAGTGTTAGGCTTATCCCAGGAATCCCCCTATCTGGAACCCATTTCTATATATAGCTGGGCAGGTCCCAGCTTTCAAAAATTAGTGGAGGAGCCTCGTTTATCCCTGCTTCGCCCCTCATTTATTCCCCAGGAAGTCAAATTGTCCATAGAGGGCCGTTCAAATGCAGGGAAGTGAATTCTGATGGTGGGTGAACCAGTGCCATGCTGGATAGTCTGGCCACTAATCAGTTTCTCTTGACGCCCAAGAGATGTCCAGCTCCTCCAGCTGTGTGCCTAAACCATTCTACCGGCAGAACTTCTTCCCATCTTCCCCTGCTTTCTGCAAGGTGAGATGAAGAGAGGGATCACCAGATCCCTTAAGACGCAAGCACTTTAATTGGACACTTGCTCATAGGTAGCAAGATGCTTTCACCAAGAGACAGAGAAGAGAGAGAGAGAGAGCCAGCCAGCCAGTGTGGGGGCTAAGGGAATTATCCAGTCTTCTGCTCAGGTCTTGGTCATGTTATTTTGACTGATTGGTCTGGGCACTGCAGTAGTCCAGTCTGGGAGTCTCCACGTCTCCTCAGGGAGATATTTGTATATCTTGTGGTATTGAGAAGAAGCATCTAGCAATCCTGTTCAGCAAATCTGCTACCAGTGCATAATTTTGTAACTGTTGCCACATAGAGCTGAGGCCTTTTTTAATAGGAAGGGAAGTAGATAGAAGCAGAACAAGGATTTGTGCTTATTGGCAGACCCCTTAGTTTGCTGGCTCTGCATCCATTCTGCTATAACATCCCTGCCCAGGTAAATACTGTTCTTCCATGAAAGCTGCATTCAATTTCTGCTTTAGCTGCCAGTATTTTCTTAAACATCCATTGCTGAGCCAGGGTTCAACTGTACAGCTGCTGCTTTTGCAGGCATACAGAGACCATATATGGTTGAGGAAAGTGCCCTTTATCAATTGCCAGCTTCAGTTGAGACTTAAAAGAGGTAGTAGATATAATAAAACTTGTATTTTAGCAAACAGTAAGAAAAATGGCATGTGGCTAACAGTTTTAATGATGCAGAATTGCCTCATTTCATGGTTCCATATTGAGCATCTTCCTGTCTTGTTACTGTGTTCTTAGCTCTACTATATTGCCTACTTTGGTGTAATGATGACAAAATCTCCCTCCAAAACAGCTGTTAAACCATCACTTCTAATAATTCTAAATGGATACCTTGGCTTATTTCTCACGGATGTTCTCTGATCCAGTGTTGCTTCAATTCCACTGCTTGGCAGTTCTGCTAGGTCAGAGTGCTGAATTTCTACATCAGCCCATCCCTAACTCTAGATGAAAGGTGACCTTGCTTTCTCTACCGGGTTCTTTGCTTTTTTGTCTCAAAGACCCTGGCACTTTGCACTATTCCTAGCCACCTTTTGTCCAACGTATCTGCCTTTCTTAACTTCCTCTCAGGGTCCCCTGAACTTCCTTTGTGTGCCTCCTGACTAATAATTTCTGTTCTCCTCTGTCTGATGCCAGATAAAGGGGCAGTAGTTTCATGGCTGCAAACAAGCTTAATCCTTTCTCTCAAAATGGGTAGCTGTCTCCAGGTTGCAATGCGTTGTCCATAGTTATTGAAACTTAACCCCTCAATTTTGGACAGCTCAGCCATGTGGGTCCAAAGTTTTGTTTGTATCTATATGGCAGACTGTTTTCACCCTCCTGTTTTCAGAGGCATGTCTCCAAGTTGACAAGACAGTTACAAGTTGCAGGCGTATCTTTATAGTCATTGCTCCACGAGGCCCACAGAACTGAGAGCGCCAGTTACTTAGAGCAATAAGCTATTTCTCTCATGTGACACTACAGAAAGTTTTGCCCAATTCTAGCAATTGCAGGATTGACATCCTAATACCCAAATACTGTGGGATTAGCATATCCCTGGCTATCCTGTTGACCATGAACCCTAAAAACAATTTCTGATGGCATTTGTCAGATGGGGAGTTGCTTCAGTTGCCCCTTTCTTGAAGGGCACCTTAGCCTTAAAGGAGAGCTCCCTGAAGGGCTTGTGAAAGGGGAAACCTTTTGCTATCAATCATGAGGGCAGGCCCCAAGGAAACTCCTCTGAGGATCCTTTATCCTCCCTGGGACCTTTTCCATAGATAGCACCTTAGCTGGCGAGGACTGGATGCTGTATGCCACCAGAGTTGTACATGTTGCAGCCCTATAACCAATCATTACTTTTACTTTAGCCAGCGATATACTGGCAAACGCCTTAGGACTAGCCAAACCCCCAACTGCTTTTCTCCTCCCTGATCTTTAATGCCACATTACAGTCTAAGGAGGATAATCTATTTTATTGTGCTTTTTTGTATGTTTTAAATAAATCCACATGTACTGTATATTTGTATTTGGGGTGAAATCCTTTTTTCTGTTTTATGATTTAATATTGCTGTAAACGCAGGCTGTATTTTTGTTAAGCTCTTCAAATTTGTTCCATTTAACTTGGCTATAAATGGCATACACACATATATGCATGTGCACTCATATATACACATGTATGTACCTAATTATATGCCAATAGTTTTTCTTTTGCTATCTCTGTTGTTTATCTTGTCAAATTCTACCCAGAAGGTAAGGACTGGAACACCCAACTATAACTCAGCATCATTTTGACAGTTTAACTTGATTGTTAGTAATATTCACAGTAGATTCATTAATGGAGAACAGGGTGCTGCACAGGGACAGATCATGAAGAACTCTCCTTCCCTAATTTTTCATTGTTTCCCCCATATTGGTAATAACAACTGGTCTTCAAATGTGACATACGGATGCCAAAGACATTCACTGGTTATTGCTGTCTGACTATACAGTCTATTCAGTGTGAAAAAGGAAAACTGGTGCTGATCTGGTCAAAATGGACAGAAGCAGCTCATCAAAACCTATGCAGTTCTCTTAAGTTTTTTTTTCCTGTTAGCAAGTAATATGTTAAGACTGACAGCACTTAGGATTGTCCCCAAACAGAGTTTTAAACAACGTTCTTAAAAGTTTGCATATTTGTGTGATGGCCGAATAAAGACATTTCTGTAAGATGGATTTGGGGATTTTTCTTATAGCCAGCAAATCTCACTTGTTTTAAAACTGTCAGAGATTGAAGTTGGTTCATGACATGTTTGGGTTTTTTTAGACTGTAGCTAATGTCAAAGCATTCAGGATTCAAAAGAAAAACCAAAAGGCTTAAATCCCAGATTGTGAACCAAAACATGCTAGACAGATTGACTATCTGATCATACTTTAAGAAGAATATATGTTTACTTTTCATATATCCACCCTTTTCAAGAACATGAGGTATTGTTTTGAAGACCTTATTGCCCAGAAGCCAGAGGATCTGTGTAATGAAGTTATTAAGGATTAATGTGAAAAAAGCCTGCCAAAGATTAAAGAACAGAAGAAAGTAAGTGGGATTTCAATATAAACAGTGGAAATTACCAAGGAAGGGAATCTGAACCTGAGAGTTTATGAAAGAATTTAAGAGATTTGTTAGAAGAGATTATTAGTATCACATATGTGAAGATGTTGAAGATGAAACAGACATGCAAAAACAATGTTTTCTAAAAGATCTCTTACCTTAAAGTTTCAACCTCAAATTGGTTTGCTTAAAGACAAATTAATAATTCAAAAACTTTCAAGCAAAAGTGGAAGGAAATTCTATTTCGTTAAGGATAATTACCATCTGAGAATGTATTCTCTATTTACAAGAACCTCTAGTGGTAAACTACCAATTAAATTGCTAGAGATTAGCTGACTTAAATTGGGGGCAATTAGTAAAGATTTTAATTGAACTACAGGAAATTTGGAGAATGACACAGTGAACACCAGGTTAGGTGAGTTCATTCTACACCAGTGCCAAAAGTAGTAGTGCAAACTGTTGTACGGTATTTTTAATTTCACATTTAACAAAATAGGATTAATGCAGATTAGAGCCCTGAATGGAGAAGGAAATGTCAGATGTTCAATCTTACACTAGAAAAGGCAGAGGAACAAAAGACATTGCTAATCCATACTGAACAATTGAGGAATCAGTATCCAAAAGAAATCAGGGTGTACTTCACTGATTTATACGGAGGCTTTTGGCCATGTTAAACTGGACTGTGCTTAGGAAAATAGGAATCCCAGAACATCTTAGTCTTCACATGAAATTTACACCGAGGTCAGAAAGCTACATTCCTGATAGAGACAGACAAGGTTGTATACTCTTCCCCAATTCAACCTACAGTTGTGTTCAAAAATATGCAACCCCCACTGAAATTGAGTGTTTTGGCCAGTTTGACATTGATTTTGATCA
>JAEANM010018842.1:0-12526 GCA_017656035.1 Myanophis thanlyinensis | reverse complement strand
ACACAATCATACATGGGTACGATATGCAGTGAAATGCTTACGCAACCGCAGGTAAGTTAAAGTAGGAAGGGAGGGCTGGGGTAGCTGGGAAGGTGGGAATCAGATGCAGTCATGGATCTTGGAAGGAGGGTTGGGATAGTTGGGAAGGGAAATTAGATGCAACCATGGATCTTATAGTCCTGATATTCTTGTGGTACGCTGTCTGGGATCTTATAGTCCTGAGTATTCTTCTTGTTATGTTGCCTGGGATTGTGGCAGTGGGTGTGTCAGGTATATATGCTCTATAGAAAACTATGATGACCGATAACATGTCTGATATGTATCTAGTACTTACTAAATAGATAATTCACAGTAACAATAAACATTTTTATAATGCTTTCAGGACTTTACAGTGTTTTGTTTTTATCTTACAACAAATAACAATTATTACACCAAATAACAATTATTACACCTTCTACTCTAGACTGAAGTCTTACTAAGATCACATCACAGCAGAAGAATCATTCTTGTGACTCCAATATATAGCTCAAATTCTTAGTCCTATAATATTATTATTGTTTTGTTTTGACTCCTGCTGATCATGCAGCTTTCTTGGCAACATTTTTACCATTTTATAGGATATAGGATACATTGTTGAATGTAAACTTGTGATGGATGCATTTAGTTTCATAATTCCCAATACTTTTTAAAAGTGATTATCAGAACAAGCTATTAATACTGAAATATTTTTGGTTTTTAGAAGTCTGGGAGTTAGCTTTCTCTGATAATCACTTTTATTATAGTCACTCTCTTGGACCACTATACTATTTAAAGTTCCAAATTTTGTGATACTTTTGGCATCACTTATCTTTCTTTAAAAACCCTATTATATTCTATGCGACACAAAAAGATTTTCAAATATCATTCACCTTTGTATAACTCTAATCCTTTTTTAAAGAAAGATAATAAAATCATCACCCCATGCAATTTTCTGGAGTTCATCTAGAAAAGCATAACTGAAATTATCAAGAGACTGAACCAGCTCTATTATGAGAAAAAGTTGCAAGTAGAAACATTTTAGCATGAACAAAACTGGGAAAGGGTATTTTCTAAATCCATCTTAGTTTGAGTGTTTTAAGCAAAGCATTAGACAAAAGTTATAGATATTGGTACATTTCAGTTCCAGAACTAAAATCTTCAATCATATATAATGTTCAGTGCTTCGGTTTTGATTCCAGAAAAACCTTCAACGCACTTGGGACTTACCTGTAATACTTAAAATAAGCTTTGTATCATGCAAATAGGGAACACAACATGAAATCAGAATTGGGGATGGCGGTGATTCTTATCACACACATTTTCAATTTAATTTAAATCAACTGTCAGGTAAAAAGAAAAAGCAACAACAAAAGCAGTGGTTTTTTTAAAAAGGTTTTCTTTTTCAATCTGTTGTCTTAACCAGTGAGGATAGTTGAAGAAGGATGAAAAGAAGGGAGTTTAAGAGTTGACATACTCTTGGCAGAACCCCCCCCACCCCACCGCTCTCTCTCTCTCTCACACACCCACACACACACACACAAACACACACACGCATCTGTCACATTTGGTTGAAAGAACATTTCTTTCATTTCAAGGAAAGATTAAATCCAAAACTTATCTTGTCAATGAAATACTTAAGACAAGAACATTGTACATAGTATGTTCTGGTCATAGAAAATTTTTAATAGCTTTATTCTTTTGATGCATAATATATGAATTTTTATTAATTTCTCTTAAATCTGTAGGTTTAATTATTTTTCTTTTGTAATAATAAATAGAAATAACAAAACAACAAAAATCAGAATTATGCAAGGACAGAATTATGCACGAAAATTATGAATGGGAGGGAATGAAAGAAAGTTCGGAAAAAGAGAGTGGGCCATTCAGACATTCCAGAATGAAGGAGGATGGAGACTGGCAAGTATATTTCTGGCTTTTTAAATAATAATTTTATTATATTTTACAAATAAAACAATAAAGTCTAATACAAACTTACAAAAATATAAAAAGTAAAAAGTGCAAAGAGAAAAAATAAAATAAAAAATAAAATGTATAAAAAATGACTTCCATCTCCCCAGTCAAATATAATTTCAATAACTTACACCTTCTCTAGTAGTTCAATTTTTAAAATCTCTCTTCTTCCTGTATCATATTCCATATCAATAGGCAAATTATAAATCATTCAGTCCTAATCAGCAAAAGTCTATTAAAAGATACCAGAAATAGTAAAATATATACTCTCATCTTAGCTGAACAAATCCATTTTGTATTCTAACTTATCACATTATCTAAGAAATAAAGCAAAAGCCTCATCATTAAGTCCTGGTTTTAAAAAATCTATTAATGGCTAGTAGGAACCATAACATACATATTTTAACTCTAGTCAAATAAGTTTATTTGATATCCCTTCCATTTACTTAAATTTACTTAAAAAGCTTGATGTTTAATCCTGTTGAAAAATGTTCCACAAGTTGATTTCTTATCATTTTCTCTTTTCTCTGCCTCCTTTCAGAAACAGCTTCAGTAGTGTAACGTATCTCTTCTGTAAATCCAAGATAAGAAGGCTTTCTGAATCACTCTTCTGATTATTTGCATGTCCCATTTAGTTATTAAAACATCAACTGGTTTGATATGTAAATCTACTGTGGCATCTTTTTCTACATCGCTCTTGCAATCTGGCAATTTTAAATCCATTTTCAGATCCACAGTGTCTTTTTCCATTAACACTATTGTGGTCTGATTTTTTAAAAAAAAATCCATTTTCAAAACCACATTTGAATCAATCTCAAGCTCTATTTTATCCACTAAAATTTGTTCTTCTTGTGTATCTTCTCTTAAATCCCTTTTATAGTGTCAGACAAGCTTGAAAGTAATTTCTAAGTACACTGTTCCCAAACAGCCATAATTTCTTTTATGCTAAAATAATATTGCTCCATTGTATTAATGAATCTCTTCTTCAACTGTAATCTCTTTGGTCCCCTATAATCAACTGTCAAAGACCCCTCTAATTATATGTTTATTTTCCAACCAACAAAACTGTTCCTTGGGAGGATTTCTTATAGTTAGTTTCACAATCTTCATATATTCTTTTATAAAATTTTAAACAACTCACAGGAAATACTCTTTCAAGTTCACTCCTTAACTTTCCAAAAGAAATAGTCCTATTCCTCTTATACTTTTTCCTAAAAATTAAAAGTTTTTTTTTAATCCTTAATCATGCATGGAGTTTCTTTCTTCCAAGATGGAAGGAAACTTTCCCAGTATGATGAAACTTGCCCTTCAGAAGGTTCTTAACAACTAGGAAAATAATAGCCAACAACTTCCTAAAGTAGTTTAAAAGAAGGCTGGCAAATGCAGCGTCCAAATGAAGGCACCAAGCCCTGGCTTAGACAGAATGCTTTTTCCCCTGGCTCCCAGAGCTCTCAACCCTTGCTGAAGATCATTATTTTATTCTCCCTTCTCTATGGAACAAACCTACAGTATAAGTGATCCTAGTCTTCTCCTTGATCCAGAGAGAAGTTCCAAGGATTCATTCCTTTCACTGGCTCGTCTTTCCACCACAGCCATCTGCTCTGCTCTCATGCAGTCATCTTCTGTCTGACATTACTTCTCAAGAAATCCAGTATCTTTCTATTTTGAACATATAACTTAAACATAAATCTACATACATGTAGATATAATAAAAGAATTTAAATATGAACCTACTAATATAATTATTTATGTGGAAGATTAGTGAAAGACAATGTGGTAATGAGAGGTGAAACAAGCTATTTTGAGGAAAGGTCAAAAGTGGGAATAAATGAACATGAAAGCAAAGGAAAGAAATGGAAGAATCCACAATGAAAGAAGAACCATTGCAAGAGGAAATGCAAAACATATCTGAAAAAAAAAATAGAAAATGTATTAATCTCACAAAAGAATGAATTGGAAATGGACATCAGAAAAGAGGATATTCGAACAGACTGAAAATAATAAAGTTTCACAGAAATATGTAGAGTTACATTAAAGGGAAGAAGGAAAAAGGATGCTTGTTCGAAAGAGACCGTGGATGACAAATTATTATGTTAAGAAATCCTTTCTACAAAAATGAGGAAATGTTGCATAATGCATATAGAGAGATAAAGTATTTGCAAAATATAATTTTAAAAATGAACAGTAAGCTTAAAAGGGAAAATGCAGAGATAAATCAATGTAATTTAGTGATACATCAAAGAATGAATTAGAAACGAATAACATCAATGTTAATTTCCAAGAAAAATATTGATGAGAAATTAGTCATAAATGAGAATGCTGACATCCTCAGTACAATTTTCTCCTTTGTAGTTCCATGATTAGAGTATTGTTCTCTACTTATTGTTGTCTGGTGTTAATCTCTACTAATCTGGATCTTGGTTGCTGGAGGTGATGTGTTATGGTCTTTTTGTTTCAAAACAAACAATACCACCACCAACAGTGGCAATGCAAGCTACTGTATGTAAACAGGAAGAAAATGCCATATTTCCCCCAATGAAATGTCTGCAAGTGAACAACCAAGCATTGAGAGCACTAAGGACTCCACAGTTCAACCCTGAGCTACATATATTCTCTTCTATTGAAGTAGGAAGAATGCCACTTTTGTTCTATTAGACAAACGGAAAGAAGAGTGAAAATAGAAACTACAGGGGGGTGAGTTTACTCACCATGGGGAGGAATGTATTTAACTGCATTCTGATTGAGACAGGACAAAAGGCTACTTCTGATGTCCCTCATGTTAAGCAGGAAGTCTGCAGAACAGATTTTTGGTCTTTAGCAAATCACAGAAAAAATTATGAAAGTTAGAAAATAATTTTATTGTATCTTCTTCTTTCGGCTGTTCCCGTTAGGAGTCGCCACAGCGAATCAACTGCCTCCACCCAACTCTATTCTCGGCATCCTCCACTCTCGCCCCAATGACCTTCATGTCTTCTTTTAGCACATCCATATATCTCCTCTTTGGCCTTTCTCTTGACCTCTTGCCTGGCAGCTCCATTTCCAACATCCTTCTACCAATATAACCACTCTTCCTCCTCTGCACATGTCCAAACCATCTCAATCTGGCCTCTCTGACCTTGTCCCCAAAACAGCCGACCTGAGCTGTCCCTCTGATGTGCTCATTCCTAATCCTATCCATCCTGGTCACTCCTAAAGAGAACCTCAACATCCTCATCTCTGCTACCTCCATCTCTGCCTGTCTTTTCCTCACTACTACAGTCTCTAACCCATACAGCATAACTGGCCTCACTACTGTCTTGTACACCTTTGTTTTGATTCTTGCTGACACTCTTCTGTCACACAACACTTCTGACACCTTTCTCCACCCATTCCAACCAGCCTGCACTTGCATCTTCACCTCTTTTCCACACTACCCGTCACACTGGACTGTCAACCCCAAATACTTAAACTCCTGCATCTTGACCTCAGCCCCTTGTAACCTCGCTGTTCCACTTTCCTACCTCTCATTCATACATATGTATTCTGTCTTACTATGATTGACCTTCATTCCTCTTCTTTCCAGAGCATACCTCCACCTTTCCAGGTGTTCCTCTACCTGCTCTCTGCTCTCGCTACAGATCACAATGTCATCCCCAAACATCATGGTCCATGGGGATTCCTGTCTGACCTCATCTGTCAACCTGTCTATCACCACAGGAAACAAGAAGGGACTCAGAGCCTATCCTTGATGTAGCCCCACCTCCACCTTGAACTCCTCTATCTGACCTACAGCAGATCTCACTACTGTTGTTCTCCTCTCATACATATCCTGAACTACTCTGACGTACTCCTTTGCCACTCCTGACATCCTCATACAGTACCACAACTCCTCTCTTGGCACTCTGTCATACGCTTTCTCTAAATCCACGAAGACGCAATGAAGTTCCTTCATTTGTATGTTAATTAATAAAAAAGTGTAAAATAAATGAGCCTGACTTATGATATGTTTTGCATGAATATGTTTTTAAAGGTTGTTTGCTGAATGTAATTATGGTAGTATAAAATATAATGTAAAGCACATGTGAGACTAAATAGAATGTTAACAAATAGATCAGCACTAAGCAAGAAATAATTTTGTGCAGTTTCTTTATAGATAAATGTATAGGGCCATGATGGCGAACCTATGGCATGGGTGCCACAGGTGGCACGCAAAGCCAGCTTGCTGGGCACACAAGCTGTCGGCCAACTTACCTTCAGCTGAGCATACACATGCAATTCCTTATGAATCTTTATGAAATTTAGTTTTACTCTACAAAAATTATCATAAATCTTACATATTTCTAGACAAATATAAATTTTATGTTATATTTTAATTTGTAAAAAACAATTTTCATTTATGATTACTCATTTGAAAAATACAGACTATATCAATAATTAAACAAGGTATGTCTGTTTTATTGTTCTTATTATTTTTAATGCCAATTCCTAGCCAGGAGGACAATTCTGCCATGGCCCCGGGAAACATCCTAACTATTAGGATCTGTCCCACCTTCTTGACCTTCCATAAAGGTCTTAAAACCTGGCTCTACCAGTTAGCCTGTGGCCCAGATATGGCTGTGTAATCCTAGAAATGGTTGCTCGATTAAATGGACATTCCCACCTCCACTCTATTCCATATCCCCCACTATCTTAGCTATTTTTTAAATTTAATGTATTTATTATTACTGTTTTAATCTTTTATGATACAGTTTTATTGGACTGCAAGCTGTTCAGAATCATGTGACAATGAGATGGGTGGCAAATAAGTTTAGTAAATAAATTAATTACTAGCTTTAAAAAAATCAGAACAATTCTTTAAGTTCAGCTGGAGTCTGACAGCACCTTTTCCACCTAACAAATTTAATTTAAATGCATAAGCTTTCATGAACAGCAATATCTGATTAAGTGTACAACCAGACTCCTAATTTTACTTACAATTCATTTAGTGACCATTCAAAGTAACAACGACACTAAAAAAACTGACTTATGACCATTTTCACACTTACATCCATTGTACAATCCTCATGATCCTATGAGCAAAATTCAGACGCTTGACAACTGGCTCATATTTATGATGTTTGCAATATCCTGGGGTCATGTAATCCCCTTCTGCAAACTTCTGACAAGCAAAGGCAATGGGGGGATCCAGATTCACTTAACAATTACATTACTAACAACTGCAGTGATCACTTAACAACTGTGGTAAGAAAAATCATAAAATGGGGCAAAACACACTTAACAAATGCCTCGCTTAGTACAGAAATGTTGGGCTCAATTGTGGTCATAAGTCAAGAACTGCCTGTACCGACTAATGTGGTTTTCCTCCAACATCAGCTATAATAAGAAACCCTATTTTTAAAATTCTGTTAAGTATTCAAGTTTTTTGAAAGGTATATATTGTCCAGTAGATGGCACCACTAGCATGACATTCATACCATGTGTAAAAAGAATTGCTGTCTCCATAGCTAAAGATGTACTTTAAAACATTTTGCAATGCATACATGCACAAAATTAATAGATATGCATTACATTTGCCATTTTGAAAAGAAAATGAACAGGTAAATATTGTGACACGTTACGATTTTCCACTGTGATTGCACATATGTTCACTTAGATCTAGTAAGTGGATAACAGAAAACAGGCTTCTTATAGTACAAATTTAACAAGTTTAAGATGTCAAAAATACTATGTAATGCAGTGTTTAGGTTTTAGATTTGGATTGGAGGCTGAGGTCTTCACTTTGATTTTGATAACTTAAGCTAGTCACTCTATTTTAGCTTAACCTACCACAATGAAACTCCCATGTAGGTCCCAGGCAAATATGCTCTTTACACAGCTTCAATTATTCATAAACATTTAAACATGATTTTGGATTTTTAAAATCAATGGGATTCTACAATTAACAGACCAAACTAAAGAAAATGCATGTTCTATTTTCAATTTTATAATTCAGTATCTTGTTTTAGTCAAATGAATTGCATCGTCTTAAACAATTCAACTAAAAATCATGAAGACTTCCCTGAGATGTGGATCATTAAACTGAATGGACACTTTCAGTACACTAATAAGGAAATTCTTCAGTAAACTGAAGAAGTAAACTAAAGAATTTGTATTTTTCGGAACAGAGAGAATACATTAAACAACCCCACAGAATATGTTAAAACTGAGACAATCCCACAATAATTTTAATCCTTTTTGAAATTTATAGGGGCCATAATGAAATTAGATATCCCAAGCTGAGGAATGCATTATGACTATATGCCAAATATTCTTATTTCTGCATAATTATAGGTTGGAAATCAGAAGTCCTACGTTACAGATAGTTTTCAACACACGACTACAACTAGGACCAGAATCTCAGTCGTTTAGTGAAGATTTTAAATGAAATGCCCATGTGACTACGTCACTCAGCAGTCACAACCCCACTCTCCCAATTGTGGTCATTGAGACTGTGCAGGTTATTAAGAGAAAGAACTGCCTTGTCCTCCTTCAGCAGCTAGTTTTTCCACTTTGTCCGCTTAACAACCTGCACAGTCACTTACTGAACATTTGACAACCTGAAGGGCACTTGACAACCTGCAGAAGAGCAGGCAGCTTCCCATGCATGGAAGGGAACTCCTGCACTGGGCTGATGAAACCAAGCTCAGATCTGATGATCCCATTGAGCAGGAGTGCCCACACTTTTTTGGCTTATGAGCTACTTATAAAATGACCAAGTCAAAATGAAATACAAAACTTAGGCCAGCAAGGCTTTCGCATGGCATACCTTCGGATAGTTGGAGCCAGGCCTCACACACAGCTTGCTTGGCTCATTTGTTCTAAAGCCAGCAAGCCTTTCCTGAAGGCCTCTGCACCTGATAACAGAGCTCTGGATCAATCTGGACCTTTGTTATCGGCTACTGAGGCCTTCAGGAAAGGCTTTCTGGCTGCAGAACAAATGGGCTAAGCCATGTGTGTGGCCTGGCTCCAGCTATCTGAAGATATGCCATGTGATCTACCCACACTACCTTTGCGATCAAGCAGTAGATCGCGATTGACGTATTGGGCACCTCTGCCATTGAGGAGTCCACCATCCCAGGGAGGTGGAAAAGAGGGAAATCCTTTGTCAGGTGACAATAGCGTGCAATCTCCCCTATTGACTTACCTGTTGGCTTTCTGGGAAAGCCAGCAGAGAAAATTGCAAATGACAATCAATGAGCATGGGGTGCTGGCAAACAGATTGCCAAACACTCAGATCATGATTACATGACCCAGAGGCAGCGCCACGTCTTACAACAACCAGAAGAGCTTTACTGATCATAAAACACCCTTTCTAAGCTTGATAATTTGATAGCTATTTTGATAATGGTTAAACAACCACTTGTAAATTGAGAACTCCCTATATGAATGACAAACAAACTCAGTTCTCCAAAGCCTTAGATAAATAAGCATAAGTATACACATATCAGGAAAAGGTCTAATTCACATAGAAAGGCCAAAGTACAGACACTGTTCTTTTTACCTCATAAAATCAACTACTAAAACTCTCAGTTGCCAAACAGTTTAATCCAAGTGAGAATTCCAAGGTATTTTTTTTTAAATACTTCAGGAAAAAGTAGAAATTGTGCTCATCGTGATTAATAAAATACAGTTATCTTCCTTTTGCCCTATTTTGTTTTCAAATATATACTAACATATGAAGAATATCGGAATAATTTTTTTTAAATCTACAGAGAAGCTATGGCCTTTTTTCTCCATAACCTACTTTAATAAAATTGTAAAATAATATATTGAAACATACCAAACCAGCTGTAAGTGATGGAGCAGATTGTCCTAATGATTGATTTCTCATGCGGACCAGATTTGATGATTCCCCAGATGGCTGTCCTAATGTGTGTGCCACTCCACTGTGCATACTTATAGATAATGGAAGCAACTGCTTTCCTTTAAGGAAAAAAGTCAATTTTAGTTCTTCATTTATAAATTAGCAACACAGTTCAATTACAGAATACAATGAATGAACTTAAAGGAACAGTTTCAACACAAATGTCTTAAATCACATGGGGCTCGGATAAGAACTTTTACAAAAAGAACTCTTGATTGCATATAATTAAAAGATGTAGCCAAGATATCAACAAATCATTATTTGTGATATGAAATTAGATTGTGTATATCTGCAAATGATTTAATCATGCAATATTATATAGCTACTATATTTGTAATTTGATACATGCTGAATAAAACAATTTTAATTCTATCATTGTTCTTATAGATTTTAAGCATATAATTTTAAAATTATAGTTCTTAATTTCAAAGTCTCTACATCTTTACACTGGTCAAAGTTTAAAATCAAGCTATTATGTAATTGCACTAAATTACCTGATAAAGAGCTAGCTAAACTACCTCTTCGCAGCTTGCAGTCATCCTGGCTCAGTTGTCGCTGGAGTTTACTTTTTCCAGTAGATGAAAAGATGTCAGGATTACTGAATTTTCGGCAGCGCAAAGAAATGGATTCTGTTACAACATCCTAGAAAAAAAGGTTAAAAAAAAATAGAATAAGCTTACTCTACAAAAGTTCATGAGGTTTTGCACTGTTTGGATTCCCTCATAGAAATAGATAAGGAATGTATTAACACAAAACTATTTTAGTAATTTTAAGTGCAGCTATTGTATCAAGCAATATTAACAAAAAATGTTGCCAATCGTAAGTTCTTGTTTTATGTCATGCAAGAGAATTATACAGTACATAAGGATCCATGAAAAGTACTGGAAATTTCAAATGGTATGAAATATACCAATTAGGCTATGAACTAGTGCATAATATTGGGACCTCATTACACTCAAGTTTAATAACCTTACACTGGTTCTCAATATTTTTCTAGGCACTTCAAATGTGTTGCTTTTGACTCCTATGTTGCTTGGAATTTTAATGGTTTTTATTAGATTTTAGCTGATTATAAGTTAGTCTTGTGTTATCCCACACTGCAGGTCCAGATGAATATCATGGTCAAAGATATCAAAGGTGACTGAAAAGTCCTAAAACATTAAGAGTTGTGCGCTTCATCCCAGGTTCCTATGTAGGTCTTGTGACAGCATTCCTTTCTGGAATGAGCAAACTGATGTTCCATGGACCATGGGAGACATTACAGTTGAAAGGCAGCTAATAGGATTCAAACTGCTGAAAATTCTCTCCAGATGAAGATGTGATTTTGAGATTACCCATAGGTACTCCACACAGTTGTTTCAGATGAGTTAATGGCAGAAATATACAGTTATTTACAATCAACTGGGAGTCACAGAATTCCATCATGTTCTGAACTGTTAATGAAGCCTTTTGGGGGGATTCAAACTTCAGCCAAATCTAATCTACTTACTCACTTTGGAGCTTACTTTTTTCTTACTATTTATTAAGATTGAACAATCTTCAAAACCGCAAGTTTGATTTTCATTGGATGAAGCCCCTTCAATCCATTTAAAAAGAAAGAAACTTATATGACTATTGTTTGGTAGGAACTTTATTTTATCTAATAAGGGTAATTATTCAAAGTCAATGGAAAAGCCCATCAAAGGTCGCAAAAGATGATCACAACCATTGGACACTGTGATTGCACAGTGGGACTCACTTAATGATGGCAGCTGGGACTGCTGCAACTTCCATCATAAATTGGCATGGTCATGTGATGTTGCACTTTACAGCTATGCTGCTTAGCGACAGATTTACCAATCCCCATTACCATCTTTCAGCAAGTATTATCTGTAAAGCCATGTCTAGGGACAATCTCTTCCACTAAAGATATAACACTCTCTCCTTTAGGGGGCTGTCATCACAATGTGATGTTGATAATCTATCCAGTATGCTATGCAATTTTTCAGAATTCACAAGATTAAAATAATTCAAGATAATACTGCAAAAATGTATTTCTGGTAACTGTTCAGATTCCATCTATGTGGAGTCATGACTGCAGCAAACCTGACCAGTTTTATAAGCAAAATATTGCCAAGACAACTCATGTGGACAGCTCTTGTTCTAACTCCCTAATGGAGAGCATTTCATCCTAACAGAACTACTAAGGCACTACAGTAAGGGTGGAGGAGAATGAATATTTTGCTCTCTGAACACCACTGCATAGCTTTGAATATGAGCCGGTTCACATGTTCTGTCAAGTTCTTATTCAGTCTTCCATCACTTCCGCTATGCTCTAAGTGCCTCTTCCATTGCTTTATCTCCTACAGTTCTTCACTAAACCACTGAACCCAAGAATCTGAAGAAAGGGATACCTGGGAATGATTTTCTCAGCAACCTGTGAATTAACTCATCAGGCACACAATATATTGAGGATATTCTCAAGTGTTGGGATTCATAAAATGAGGCAGTTTCTAATGATGTAGTGATGGACCCCAGCCATCCCAACAACAGACTGTTTATCACAATGCGATCAGGAAAGCGTTTTCGCTCCCTGAAAGCAAACACAGAAAGAATGAGGAAAAGTTTCTTTCCACAAGCAATATGGACACTTAACCAGGAACTACAAGTACACTC
>JAEANM010018841.1:0-10215 GCA_017656035.1 Myanophis thanlyinensis | reverse complement strand
AGACAGAGAGAGAGAGAGAATGTGACTCTGGGAAGGAATAAAAAATAAGTTTTTAAAAATGAAATGCAGCTTTTTCCTTTTCCTTTCTCAAGGCAGTGACAGAAGGACTGAATTGGTTAATGTGACAGTCTCTCCTAAATTCTGTGTTTCATTGCTACAACAGCAGAATATCTTCCTATTCCCACTTCATTCTTATAAAACGTTTAAGACATAATAAAGTATAAAGTATATATTTGACAAATAAAGATAACTTTTGTCTATTTGTAGAAAGAATAATGAAACTATCACTTGTTCAGTGACTATTCAAACTTGTGACATCACTGACCTTGTGGTTATTGGTGTCACATAATCAAGATCTGCAACCTTCCCTGACAGTTTCCCACAAGCAAAGGCAATGAAGAAACCTGCAGGAAATCATAGTCTTGAGGTCCTTGCTTAATGATTTGTGTTATCCTCATTTAACATGGCAACTTGAACTGAAACATCACCAAGTGATGCAGTCATGTGGTTTTTAACATATGACCATGTTGTTTAATGTAGTAGTTTTCCAGTTCCAGCTGGCATCATTATACAAGAACCACTTGTACTCCCATTTTAAAATATACTTAAGGGATACAACACGAAATTTCCAAAAGAAACTATTCTGCCCTGACATCTGTGGTTTCTCTCAGACCCACCCACCTCACGAGGTGGTTGTGGGGAAAATAGGAAGAAGGAATATTAAATAGTTCTCCCCTGGAATTACTTGTAAAATAATAAAAAGGGATATAAATAAAGTTGGATTGATAATTTATCAGGCCAATACAGTATTTTATAGCTCTTGCCTCTTGTTATGGAACATTTTTCTTAGCGTAAACAGCTATAGTTTTGCAAGCAAATAAGGCCAGGAGGATTAATAGAAATTCTAATTACGGTAATGTTCTTTAATTGCCGCTTGTTCGCGCTAAAGGAGAGGACGGAGAAAACATCCCCCTCCTCTCGCGATGGCAGATTCCGCAAGCGCCCCTATTTCCAAGAGTGGAGAATTCCACCGGCGAAGTCTGCCAGGCTCTTAAACATTCCCGGATCAAGATGTCATAAAACCTCTCACTTTTTGTCTCCGCCTTCGGAGGTTTACAGTTAAGCTGCGTTCCGCGCACGCGCAGAGAGAGAATCGCGTTGCTAGGGTGGAGCGGCCCTTAGTTACCGCGTGTTGCTGCCACCGCCGCCGCCGCCGTTCATTAAATTGAGGAACCGCGAAAAAATGGTGGTGACTCCGCAGGTACGGTAAATGAATTTCCTTGGGGAGGGAAAGGGTGAGTTAGTTGCGGTGGAGACGCAAGTATAAACGCTGGTTTGCCGTCCTTGCATCTGTGGTCCATTTACATGGAGGAAAACAGGGCTGGCCTTGAGATGCCTATAGTCCCCTCGAGCCGGAGGCTCAAACGTCCTTTTCTTTCTTGCGCTACCTCAAAAGAGGAGGTCCCCCCATTTTTGCATAAGGTTTATTCCTTAATTCCTCTCAGTCCCAACCGTTACAGAAGTATTAAAATTGTGGCTGAGGAACTGTCGACTCTTCCAACTTTTGCTGCTGGGATCGGACCAATATCGCGAAGGATTCTGGGAACGGTAGTTTAACAACTTTTGGAAAACAAGAGATTCCCCACTCCTGAATTAAACGGATGCAAAGAACCTCCTCTTCCTGCCCCAAAGAAAGAAATCATTTTTTTCCCATCTTCATCCTCTTGATGGAGAATATGTGACAACGCTTCCTTAGCAAGGAGAACCTCCTTTCTAACATCAGGGTGATGAACAAAAGTCCTCAGCGAGTCCAAGGGTCTTTGGGCAATTCTTTTGTGTAGACAAGGTAGGCATGCTAAATGTCTCTCTAATCTCAACATAGGGACATAACCACAGAGAACATTTCCACCTCTGTGTGGACTGTATGGTAGTCATAAATAATTTTAATATAGAACAGTATTTATTATGGCTTGTTAAAGATGGGGTTTTTTAACCATGGTTTGTTGCAGATCATAATCTATAATGGGTAGGTTTTTACCCCATATTAATGCAAAAGCAAAGAGGACCATTGTAGCTTCACATTACCTGTAGGATTATCAGCTTTCTGAACAAGTTGGTCACAGACAATTAGAAAGGGTTAAAGGAGGATACACTATGTAACTTTCTTGGCAGGATAAAAAAAAAGTCCATGGCCTACATGAATATGAAATTATTTTTTCTAGCATCAGAAAGACTGGCTTTTGAATTTCAAGAATGTGTTACAATAGGTTAGGAGAAAATGGTTGATGTGTAACTGATTAAAGTTGGTCAGTTTCACTCAGAACTTATTAAATTGCATTGACCATTTTTTAGGGAAAGTTTTGCTGCACAGAAAAGCTGCTCAGGAAGAGATAGTTTGTAGATAATAAAAAAGCCAAACAATATTTACTTTCTAATGCTATGCCTGCCAGATGGAGAACATTAGGACAAGTTTTTTAGGACATCTGGTAGCCCTAATTATGTCTGAACCAGCTTTTAATTCTGTTCCTCAGGAACAGACATAGATTGATCAATATAATCCCTTATATTTTTCTAGCTGCAAATGCATAGTTAAATTGCACAAATTGTGGAGTTGAATAGCAATATAATTCATGGTTTTCCAACAAGAATTGTAATCTAGAGAAGATGGTGAGAATTACATTAAGGAGCATAGTATTTTCTTTCCTGCAGCTATAATTCTCAGAATCTAAAGTTTCTGAAGTTGTTTTGTAGAATAATATATTTTTGTTATTGAAGATAATTTCATAACAGTTGTCTATGATTATATGTTCATTAGTAGGTGGAATATCTGGAAAAATATTTAAAGTTTTTTCATTATTTGCCTAAAAAGAAGTTGGGAGATGCCTTTTTGCTTTAAACAGAGGAATTATGAATTCATTTCCTGTAAATTATATAACAATAGGATTTTTGCACCTCTTTCTGTCCTCCCTACAACAAGGAAAATTTCAGTGGGCAATAAGGATGTATTTCAATTGAACCCCTAACATTAGAATTTTGGATATCCCAATTTCCAGTATGCTGCTTTCATATGCATATTTGGTTCCCTTAATAGCAGGACTTTGAGAGTACATTATGTAAATAAAGTGTTTTTAGGGACAAAATATAATTGAAAACATTATGAATGTTAGTTACTATTTGTTATAATGGGACTATTACATTAATTTTCACTGTCATAATCTCATTAATTTGTTGAAATTATACAATTCCCCATCTCAAGTAAGTGACTCTGGGCGCCTAATATTGTTTTTAGAATTGCTATAAACAAGATAACAAGATAAAATATAATCTTATCTTTTTAAAAAATACTACACTGCTTATTAAGCTAGAAACAATATACAGTCATTGATATTTATAACTGATTTGCTGCTCCTTTGTTTATGTAATTGTGCTTTTTTTCAATCTTTAAGATAATTATGGAGGGGGATCTTCGTAATATTATTATCTTCAATGCTTCCAAAAAGGAAATTTTTACTATGAACAGTGGCTACAGGATTTTACAAAAAAAACTACGTAGTAACTGGAAAATACAGAGGTAGGTGGAATTCATCATATTTTATGTCTGTTTTGAAATATGTTCTTTGTTCTGATACATATCTGATTAACTAATATGCATGTCATAAAGTTTTCCTTAAAACAGGTTGCATTTCTTTTTTTCTTTTTTAAATGGTGGAATAAGATTTCTTGTTTACTTTTCCTAGCTTAAAAGATGAAATCACTTCAGAGAAACTTTCAGGAGTAAAACTGTGGATTACCGCAGGACCCAGAGAAAAGTTTACAGCTGCTGAAGTATGTACTAGCATTAAATACATTATCTGTTTATTGTCCAGGGGTTAATTATAATTTAAATATTGAAAAGAATTTAAATATTCATCATAAGATTTATATTTTTGTGGAGAAACAGAAAGGTGTAAAGAAAGGCTGTTTGCATATTTTGCTAGGTGTCAAGGAACATATTGTTTATTAGCTTGTAAATTCCTATTTGACTTTTTAAAATATAATAAAATTGTAGGATTAATCTGACAATTTTCTTATTAACATAGATACATGTTTTAAATGGGAAATGGGATTTTGGAAATATTAAAAAATATAAATATTACAAGTCATGTAGTATGACTGTCTTAATATTCAAGACTGTCTTAATATTGACTAAGTAAAAAGTATAAAACTAACTTTCTATCAATAATTAGTATTTTTTCTGCCTTTTTTCCTTCTCAGTTTGAAGTTCTGAAGAAATATCTAGAAAGTGGTGGCAATATCTTGGTGATGCTGGGAGAAGGTGGTGAATCTCGTTATGATACTAACATCAACTTCTTATTAGAAGAGTTTGGGATCATGGTCAATAATGGTAATAAATAATTCGCCACATGAAAAAAAGTATTGCCACTTTTACAGTTTTCAGAATGTATCCAAACTCCTAGTTCAAAATAGAAAATAAATTACAACTCAATATCTATTTCAACATCTTTTATATTTTCACATCCAGGCTAATAATGTTAGTCTGAAAAAGAAAGGTAATTTTAGTTGTAGTTTTGACAAGCATTTTTATTCTTAATGTTTGTTGAGTTTGGAAATAATCTTGTACAACTATCTTTATGTGACTTTTATGTTTTGATTTTGTTTTCGCCATACTCCTTTTTCATTGCATTGATTTTATACAATTTCAAATTATTTTCGTGTTTTCCTTCAGGTTGTGGTAAATCACTTAGAGATACTACTGTATGATATACTGTGATGAGCCTTTTTAATTATACATATTTAGTTTTGTATATTAACTACAACCACGATGGTGAACCTATGGCACGGATGGCATAGGTGGCATGCAGAGCCATCTTGCTGGGTACACAAGCTGTCGGCCAACTTACCTCCAGCTGAGCATTGTGCATGTACACATGTGCGATTGCAGAGACCCAGCTGGTCTTTGGATCTTTGCTATGCGTGATTGCAGCAGGAAATCCAGCTGGTCTTTGAAGCTCTCCTGCTGCATGCACACATGATTGCTCATGTGTGCGTGAATGCCTGCGTGCATTGCACGTGCAAAAGCTGCATGCATGCACAGATGGTGCAGTTGTACATGCAGTGCATATGGAGGAGTCACACGCAAGTTTGGATGGCATTTGCAAAGCACATATTTTTCAGCACTCGGTAAGAAAAAGGTTCGCCATCACTGAACTATAATTTAATTTTTTGGTATTTTTTTAATGATTTCTATAAGCTGCCAAAAGTCTGATTGACTTCAGGCATTCATTTTTGGAATGAATGAATGAAACAAACATATATATAGGAGGCAGTAAATAAATGTATTAAATAAAGGAATAATAAGTTGACATCTGAATATGTCATATTTGTTATGGTTGCATTCCTAAACTAATTGGACAGTATGATTTTTAGTTAAACATATGCTGCCATACTGTCTTTGTTGCTACGGCTATTCTATTTGGGCTGTAACTTTCCTAGATAAAATATCAGCAGCCTGTTCCACTTTCCATACATAACATAATATGCTCTAGCATAAGATAACAGAAGGGCCTTGGTTTATAGCGAATAGCATGCCAAGCTGCAGTGTGCTTGGAATAATAGCAGTGCCCAGAGCATGAAACCAATAAAAGATAGCTATTAAAAGCTACTAAAAAGAGTTCCTGTATCACTGCACCTCTCTCATTTATTTTAACTGTGCATTTTTACTTTGCTAGAGTTGTATATCCACCGCTGACCATAGATTTATGATTTGAAATGGAATTAATTATAGCCATGAAATGGAATCTCTATCTTGAAGCTTTGTACTTCAGTAACTATTTGTTTTTCTTTCCTTTAAGATTCTGTGGTGAGAAATGTGTATTATAAATATTTCCATCCTAAAGAAGCCTTAGTGTCTAATGGAGTTTTAAATCGGTAAGTCATTTGTGGATAATAAGTCATTTCAGGCAAATTTTATTTAAATTACTGTATTATAAAATAATAATCTCAGCTGATTTTGTATTTCCCCCAATAAGGGAAATCAGCAGAGCTGCAGGAAAAACAGTGACTGGGATAATAGATGAAGATACTGGTGGAAATGATTCACAGTAAGTATCCTGTATGCTACATTGCACAGGCTATATTTTTAAGTGAGATACCATTTTTACATGGAAGTATTGTACATTGTATATGGAAATGCACAATGCTGCACCGTTTTAAACTTGGCAATGACATTCTTTGCATCCTTTTTCTAGGGCTCTCACTTTTGTATATCCGTTTGGAGCTACATTAAATGTTATGAAACCTGCAGTGGCTGTTCTGTCTACAGGCTCTGTCTGTTTTCCTCTTAATAGACCCATTTTGGCTTTTTATCCTTACAAGGTAACATTACTTCTGTCCAACTTTAGTTCTTTATGATAAAATATATTTCTTCTGTATTTTGCCATTTGAAAGTACTATGATATGATTTCAAACTATTCTGTTCCCTTGCCCACCTGGTTTAGCAATTGTTAAAAATAGATATTGCTATCATTAAAACACTTTAATGTAAAGTTATGGTGGAAATTCCTGCTAGACTGGAGGGAGATGTTAAGAAGGAGATGAGTTTAGAGTCTTTGCAGTGCAGAAAGCAGCACAGGCCTGACCAACCCCAAGGGGCTTAATGACTTTCTAAAAGAATGCTAATGATCAGCTGTTTGCAAGGAATATAAATCCTTCCATTCTACACCATGCAGTCAGAGCCAAAGAAGGTTCTTCGATGAGAAGCAAAAGGTCTTCAAAGAAAAACAAGAAAGGCCAGTTGCGTTTTTTAAAAGCATCTTTGGGACAACCATAACCTGGATGGCTGAGAATCTCCATAGACCACTAGCAATAACATATTTGTTTGCGACTATTCAGAAATGGTTCTGATTGCTTTTGTTTAACAAAAATACAATATAATCATTTTTTATTAAAATCTAGATCTAGGTCTCAAGGCCTAGATATCAGCTATTTGCAGTTGATCAGGTCAGAATATAGGCGGGTGTGTGTATGTGGGGGGGAGGGGGGAGAGAGAGACTGAAAGATGCAGTATTATATATTATGTGTGTGTAAATGAAGTGAGTGTTGGAGGGTTTTTTTTTTTTAAACAAAATCTAACACACCTATTTTAGGGCTGTATCTGTTGTCTATTTCCAGATCAGTTAAAACAAACAAGAAAATAGGGAACCTTTATGTATACTGTTGAATTTTTTACGGGCTCAAGAAAAGTAACCTTAAAAATGGTGCCTTAAATCTTGATTAATCTTTGTTTGCCAACAAAATGAGGTTAATTTTAATAAATATCACAATAACCAGAGCAGTTGTTCAGATCTTTATGTTGATTAGTGGTTCTCTTTATTATAACAACTACATATTATAAAATATACTTGACTTTTAAAATTGAATTAACAATCTAGATAGCATGTTTTAGATGTTCCCTTAGATAATCATAGTTTACACATGTGCTGTCCTACATTTATTATTTGATAGACTCAAGGTGGCAAATTAGCAGTATTGGGATCGTGTCATATGTTCAGTGATCAGTATTTAGAAAAAGAAGAAAATACTAAAATCATGGTGAGTCATTTTTTAATCTTATATCTTTTCAAATGAAAGATTGGTAACTTTTTTCCTGATGCTCATTGTAACATATTAAGCATATTTAAACCAATGCAGGTTTGCTGCTTTATCCTTTCCTTCAGACCTTTATTTATTATGTGTTCATGCATGCATTTATGAGACTTATATGCTTCAATCAAATATACCATCTTATTCTTTTTTTGATACACTGATGCTAAGCCAGCCAATTTTTGTGTTACATTTTTTCCTGAAAACAATTTTTTCTTTGTCCTTGTTAGTTACAGTTACCTTAATTGGGGATAATGCATTTTATGCAGATACAATATTTGTCAGACAATTCAAGTAATTTTAAACACTTAATACTTGATTTCTAGACCACACACTAATTCACTAATTCAATAAAAAGTTATAAAGCCCATTAAAGGTAATCAAACTTTCACATTGATAAGGGAATGAAGGAATTGAATTATGGAGGCAGGTTTTTAATGATAGTTTGTTTAAATGCTTTACAAATGTAACAAATTGCTGTGGTTTCTTAGGAAGTACTTTTCCAGTGGCTTACAACAAACGACATTCACTTAAATCAGATAGATGCAGAAGATCCAGAAGTAAGTATATACTGTATGTGTATGTGTTGATGTACATAAGCTTTATTGCACAAACCATAAGTTGTTACAAAATAGTACAAAAACAAATTTGTAAGACATGTAATGAAAATGATAGATCACTTTTTTCACAAATAGAAATAAGTTTGAAGGAGCAAGATATAATTATTTTCAGATAAATATTAGAAATTTAAAATTAGTTAAAAAAATAGTGCAACATATCATACTTACATGTGATTTTCTTTTTAATGTAATTCTAATCCTTAAATTAAGGCTATAGATGTAATGAATAAATTTCAGGTAAAATATAATTCCTAAATTAAAGGAAGATAACAAAGGCTAATTAAAAATCATAGTTATATATGATTTACTGGACAAATACCTATATTTACTCTAACAGTTCTTTAAAATAAGAATTAGAGAGGCTGAAAAAACTGCTTAAAGACAGATTGACAGGGGCCATCTGAGCTCCAAAGAGAAATTCAACATGCCACTCCTTATTGAAATGTTATAATTACCATGGCCAAAGTTTCAATATTTTGTTATGATCTTTGAACTAATTTAGATTACACTGAAAATATATTGTCAGATTCATAAAAGTATTTGTTCTGATTAATAACTTGTCTCAGTTAAAAGTTTTATTTGATTAAGAAAAATGTATGATTGTGCTTTATTTCATTATTCAATGCTTCCCTTTCACTACCACCTTTCCTAGTTGGATTTCACAACAAAAAATAAAATAATTTCACAATCAGTGTTAACATGAGTATATTCTGACCAAAGTATTTTGTTATTTAAAGCAGTTTGCTATTCAAAAGTGTTGTATTAGGAGATGTATTTGCTCACAGTCTGAAGAAAGAACATTGTTTTGAAATCAGGTAGTCCTCAAATTGCAACCATTTGTTTAGCAACCACTGGAAGTTACCCAGCATTGAAAAAAATCACTTATAACCAATCTTTGTACTTAGGACTCTTGCAGCATCCCCACAGTCATGGTATCAAAATTTGGGCGCTTGGCAACCAACATGTAGTTATAATGGTTGAGGTGCCCCAGGGACATGTGATTTGTCATTTATAACATTCCCAGCTATCTTCCAATCAGCATAATCAGTGTGGAATCTGGATTTGTTTCATGACCATGTGATTCAGTAAAGAACTGCAGTGATTTGCTTAAGATCTGTGGGGAAAAAGATTGCAAAATCGGGTGTCCTTCATTTAACAACTGTTTTGCTTAGCAACAGAAATTCTGGTCCCAATTGTGACTGTAAGTCTTGGATTACCCACATACTGATAGGTTTAGCATCTTGACAAGAAATTAGAATAGACTTCTTATATATTTACATATCTTAATTATATATTAGTATGTAAATATTTTAACACCAATTTTTTAAAATCCCAGCTGCTACTTTGCTTTTTTTTCCAGATTTCTGATTATACAATGCTTCCTGATATAGCCACTTTGTCAGAACGATTACGAGTTTGCCTGCAAGAGGGAGATGAGAATCCACGAGACTTTACAACACTGTTTGATATGTCTATTTACCAACTAGATACTACAGCACTTCCGAAAATTATTAAGTCAGCATTTGAGAGTATTTGTTATTCTTAAAACAATAGCTTATTTTTTAAAAAAAACACAATAACAAATTATACTCCTTGCATTTTAAAGATTGAACATTATAAGATGCTTGGATTTAAATATTGCATGCATTGCCCTGGAAATCTACAGATCTACAACGTATATATAATTGTACTCTATTTTGGATAGGTGGCAATGAAAATCGTAATATCTAAAGAATATATATCTATATATTTTTCAAGAAAGCAAACAAATAAGCTAATAGATTTCCATGTATGCACTAGAACAGACACGGGCAAACTACGGCCCATGGGCCACATCCGGCCCGTTGGGCTTTTTAATCTGGCCCGCCGAACTAGTGACTAGCAGAAGAAAAGTCCCAGAAGAAAACTTTTTCTTTTTTCTCTCCACGGTAGAAAAAAAAAGAGAGAGAATCTG
>JAEANM010018840.1:0-12527 GCA_017656035.1 Myanophis thanlyinensis | reverse complement strand
AGATAGATGTTTATAGTCCTGTGAATCTCCCAGATGTCTCTCAAGGAACTCAAGAGAATTTCTCCAGGTCAGGGGGAAAAAAGTTAAGATCAGAATGTAAATTTTCCATTGCTTGATTTTCCTAGTAACATTACATTGAATCTTTAGGATCACTTAAACAAAGTGAATGTCTTACTTTCACACTCTTATCAGCTCTGCTGTAGCCAGAAAGCAGACTAATGTAGTCAAATATTCTTTTTAATTGAATTTTTAAAAAGTAATCTACAGAGCAGACATTAGAAGCAAGGGCTGAAGAGTCAGATCAGCAATGATACTGAGCTGGGAAGGATGGTCTTTAGATTATTCAAAGTGAAAAACCAGCATAAGTTTGATAAATTTACCCAGTGAATGAACAAAGCATCTTATTTAAAAATAATACTTTTCTGAGTCTTTTAGAATTGATCATATATAAACACACATTCTTTTTCCTTAAAAATAATCATTTTTCATATAGCAAAATTTGCTTTGCTACTATATTCTTCCACATAAATCACTGGGTAGTGCTAATGATAAGCTGTGGTATATGAAGCATTTTTTTTTCACATCTTCTATTTGCATGACTTCACAAACTGCTAAAGATCTGTAAGGTGTTGTTCTGAGAGCTTCCACATCTTCTTTTCTTATATTCATTTTCTATTCATACAATCAGGAAATTAATCCATCTTCTAATACTTCTTGTGGGTCTCACAGGTCCTCTTCCTGTAATCATTCTACTTTCATTCTGGTTTCTTTCATTTCTTTTCTTTTGTTTCAGTTCCTTCCTGTTGCCCATTTTCCTCTAAGATTCTTGACACTATCAAACTATGATCTGTCCCAAATACAGAATATTTCATCACTTTTTATCTAGATGATTTATTCATTAGATTAATTTATTCAACACAGACAGCCAGAATTTGCCAGCAGCAAACAAATATTATAATATCCCCAATATACAGATAAAAATTAATAAATAAATATCTCCCAACCAAAATCCAGAAAAAAATAATAGCAACAGGTAGAATCCTACCTGCATAAGATGTTACGAAAGCCGTTTGAAATGCTACAAAAATAGTTTGGAAATTCTCAGTCTTCAATATTTTCTACTACTCATAAACAAATTGTACTTTTAGATTTGTTTTAATCCTTTTATCATATCATGAACAGACTTATGCTTAAACCATATTATATTTCAACTAAAGAGATGTTTTTTCTAAGATGAAATTAACTAATCAATTATCATTTTACTTCATTCCTGGGCCTTCAAGTTATGAACTTTCTCACCCTCATTCCATTCATATAGCATCACAGATTGCAAATTCGTTCAGAATTCTGCACATTTTTTCCTAAAGCTCATTTCTGTTTCTTCCATTATCATGATCCAGTGGCATGTCAACAATCAATTATTATAAGTCTCTGAAGCCTTACTTTCATATGCATCCACAACATGTAGGTGATATTTATTCATAATACAGATATACATTGTAGCCCTTTCTTTCATAATTAAATCTACATATTTATTTCCACTGGCATGTTCATTTATTTATTCTTCACCCTTTACTTCTCTTACATTCTTAGTTGCATTCTTCTATATATAATATTTATCAACAGATGGGCCCACACAATTGCTCTCTGCCATCTGTTATAGCTTTATTTTAAAAAATTATATAATGCTTTTTAATAAGAAAAAGAACAAACTTGGTCATGCCTTGGTCATTCCCATACGACATACAGCATTCCTTGATAATAATATTACCAGGTTGGCCAGTTTAGCCCAAACACAACTAAAATCCAGCTTCATCACAAGCATGCTTACACTATTCTATATAAACTAAGATATCTAATTTGAAGACTATCTTGCAAGCCAACACTTCCTTGCTTATATCCCACCAACAGGAAGAATCATGTTCAAGCACTTATTAACATTATTAAACAGTATACTGTACTACTGTAACGTTGCACATTCTAACTAAACCCCCATGGGAAATTCAGTGAAACCTTTAAAATTTGTATGCTTTTAACTTTGTTTGTTTATTTACTTTGGATTGTGTAAGTCACCCAGTGTCTATCAGAGTGGACATCCATCTATAATATTATTATGGTTGAGCACATAATCAACCAGATCTGCAGACTGGATTTGCATTTTGTCCACCTATCAAGGTCTTCTAAAGGAACTGGGATAGGTAAATGTTGTTGTTTAACAATATTAAAGGTATTATCACAGGATGTCAGCTGTTCCAAGTAAAGCTGTCTTTCGACCTGACTGATGGTGATTTTGCCAATGAAAATAGTGTTCAAGAGGTACTCCCAACATTTTGGGATTGCACCCAAGGAGTCTATTATTATTGGTACGATTTTGCTTTCTTTTGCCAGATTCATTCTACTTCAAAAACTTGCAGATCTGTAATTTTCACCAGTTCTTTTTCTTCTGCGGTCTCCTGAGAGTGAAGTCCACTATCCAGACTTTTTTTATCTTTCTTATCAACAATTGTTAAATCTGGGATGTTGTATAGCAGATGTTTCTCTGTTTGAATTATAAAGTCGAGGAGCACTTTAGCTTCTTTATTTTTTATCACTTTGGTTTTGTGGTCCCACCAGTTCTTGCTTGCATGCAAATGGTATTTGTTGCTGATGTTCCAGTGCACCATTGTTGCTATTTTGTTATGCCTTTGTTTATAGTCAATCTGTGCCATTCTCTTATATGACCTAACAACATGGTCCACTGTTTCTTTAACTTCTTTACAGAGATGGCATTTGTTATCTGTTGCTGTCTTCTCAGATCTGGATTTATATGCATTTGCTCTTAAGGCTTGGTTTTGTGCAGCTAGAATTAACCCCCCTGTCTCTTTCTTCAACTTTTCTGCACTTGGCCATTTCCAAGTTTTATTGTTGTCTGCTTTCCTTGCTAGCTGTTTTATGCATTGACCATGTAATATTTTGCCTTGCCATATTTCTTTTCTATTTTTCATTTCATCTTTCTTATAGGCAAGTTTAGTCTTTTTGGTACTCAGGCCTTCATGGTATACTAGCTTCAATGCCCTTTTTTCTTTTTCAACTGTTTGGTGTACTTGCAACATCCCATGCCCACCTATACTGATTGGTAAACAGAGTCTTTCCACATTGTTATATTATTATTAAAGTTTATTTATAATATAAACTTATATCATTATTGAGCACGTAGAAATACAGTTGCCACCCCAGCTCATATAGTTCAGTAAAATTGGAAGGCACCAACTTGAAGAAACATGATCAACAGTACACATGCCAATGAAAAAGATATTGGATACTACCAATTTTGGGAACAAGATTTATTACTTCCAGCCTGTTAGAATGTGTATAGAATGCACAGAATGTTCTTCAGAGTTATGTTTCTCTGCAACAATGATGGAAGAGGATGTATCAATAGTGGCCAGTCTGACCTGCAAGAGTTTGTGATTTGTATAAGGTGTTATGATCTGATCTGGTCAAATGATCTAAGAATCTTGTTTTGCTTGGTCAGCTGTCCTACAGGAGTGGGTCTATGACAATTTTCCCTGGCCAACTATGGCCAACTTGCCACAGCCAACCTGCTGCAACCAATTCATTGCAGGACAACTCACTGCAGGGCAAGAGTTACACTAATATCAAAGAAATATCAAAGAATAATTGAAGGGTGCAAAAATGAAATGTGAATGACAAAAATTAAGATAATTTTTTTATTTATTTTAAATAATTAAATTGAATTGTTTAATTGTCCCGCAGTGAGTTGTCTGTGGTGAGTTGGCAGCAGTGAGTTGTCCCATTCTGGCAGGAGCTGCCTAATTCCAATCAGATTCCATTTTTCAGGATCCATCACAAGCTTGAATTCTGAAACAGCCCCATATTTTTGCAGTAATGCTTGGCTTTTAAAAACATTCTGTGTGTTCATATCCATGTCTAGAGGGTAAATTTTGCCCTTCTCCCCAGTTGGTGGTGTCCTCTTTCACAAATAGCTTTTCTTGCTTTTCATGCCCCTTGGAGGAATACCTACTTTAGGAACAAGATAAAAAATGATATTCTATCACCAAGAGTATTGGTTGTTCTTGCTGCCTCTCTCTGGTTTATTTCATCTCACTTTTCTTCCGGCTCAGCTAATTTGTCCTCCATCTCTCAGCATTTCATAGTAACCTTGCCACTCCCATGCATTTGGCATGATCTGAGACTGAACACTTTGAACATTTGTCTGGCTCCCAAAGTGGGTTCTATGAATAATATTTTCCCCCTCCCCCTTCTTTTTAAAAGTATTCATAGTATCTTTGGTGGTGGAAAGTTTCGCCCTGAGGGAACTTTCCCCCTTTACCATCCCCTTAATTAAAAATATTTTCTGGAAGCTGCTATTTGCTTTAGAGGATAAAATATACTGTTTCTCAAATTATAACTGTACATTTAATCATGGGTAGTTGTGGTCTCAGAAGTCATTGGAAAGATAGCACAGGGGCAAGAAAAGGCACACAGTTGCATTGACAGCTACAATCTTGGTCCAATCTCCCTTTTCTCCCAGCAGTTTCAAATTAGTGTTTTAATTATAGCTGCTTTTATTCACAAATGTCCCCACCTACATTTGCTATAGTTTGGCCTATAGCAACTCCTAAAGGAAGCTTATAGGCACAGCTGATTTTTCTCAAGCTAATTAGATAAGGCAGACTGGGCATTATTCCCAAATTGGTTTTCACTGAATATTTTGAGGTAAATTAGCTAAAATCCAATATACGATCAATGCTCATGTTGTATATACAACCTTGAGTTTTTCTCTCAAAAGGAGAAGCAAAGAGCGTTTCAAACAAAAAGCCAAAATTGGAGGCTGGAGACATAAAAAGTTAAAGGGTGGGGGGAACCCTTAGTCTTATGAGCAAAATCAGGGAGCTGACAGGAAAAAATAGATATTTTTACCCAGTCTATTTTTCCAGCTCCTGTTTGTATTACATTCAGCTTCAAGAAAAAATGGAAATGGCATCCAAGGAAGTCTGGATTGCAGACATAACCTAATCCCATTTGAAGATCACAAAAATAAGAACAAATGCTGAGGAGAAACCACCTGATTGCTAAGTGGATGCATGTGTTGTTTTCTGGATAACAATACAGAAGCGAGTTGCCATTATGGGTTTTTTTCTGTATTTCTTCCTGTTTGTTTTTGTTTCCTTATTTCCCATTACAGTTAGAGATTTCCTAATTTCTCTTCCAATACTAATATTTAAACTATTTCACTGTTACTTGCTGTGAAAAATATTGAAACCTGCTCCCACACAAGTGACCAAGTCACTGAATTCTCACACATTGATTCAATGAACCTTTGGTTTGCATTGAGAAAGTAAAATGGATGAGGTAGTTCATAGTCACAACTTTGTTTCCTTCAATGTCATAAGTGTTTTTCCCTTTCCTAGTGTCTCCATTTAACCCCATGTAGTCCAATTGCATCAGCTGTTGGCTGGACATTACACATTCCATTCTTAGCCAAGAATGTCTAAGAGGGTCAGGTGATGGTCCACAGTCCAACTCGTTTTCCTCTCCTACTCCCAGCTCCCACACTAAGGCTACACATCCTAGCAAGACTGCAGTATTGCAAAGCAACCAAGCAGATTCTCACTCCTGCTGATTGTGGGATACTCACAAACTATTGTGGGCCGTGAATGTAATGTAATGTCTGTCAACAAAGAAAGGAGCAGTTAGGTAAGTAACTGTTTTTAATGGGATTGGTCTGTATTAATTTTTTAAAAAAAAACTCTTAAGTAAAGCTCTCCATTTGATTCTAAGACCGTGGTCTGTTGGAGCTGATATTTAAAGTAGCAAATACCTTATCAGTTTGGATCAGGAAGAAGCAAGGTTAGTAAGGCTGATGAGGGACAATATTAATCTGAGACTTGAACAATAAATTTTCTCTAGAGAAAGCTATGTAAAATGTTATGATTTCTATTGCAAACTAATTAAGGTAACTAGTTTAGCCTTTAAGATTCCCTAAATCAATTTTCCCCAATGAGATGACTTTCAAAACTTGAGCTCTCAAAGCTGATTCATCTGGCTAGAAATAGCAATTAAGGAAACTGAAGTCCTGCACATCTGGAAGGATATGATTGAAAAGCCTGAGAGACTACAGAAGAACTGCAAACCTCAGTGCTTCCTCTGGGTTTTTTCTTTCCAGATCCTCATTTGAATGTTGCTGTAAGCATAGAGAAGAAATGAATTATTATTATATAGTCAGTAGTCAGCTTATTCCATTAAAACACTAACCTTTCTTGAGTGATGTCATTTTGGAAAGGTTTCGTACATCACTTTTAAATGCTTTTTGATAAACTCAGTGAAATTGCCATAGCCTTTTAAATCAACTGAAGTTTGATACATTACAGGAAAAAGCTCCCAGTGGCCAGCCAAATATAAATCTGAAGCAATTACCAAGAAGAGTGTACATTAGTCTCATAGTCCCACTAAAATATTTCAGACATACAATTGGCTAGAGGAGAATGAATGGCAGATACCTGTTGCAAGCATGTAGTTTCTCTGCTTTGACAAAATATGGCTACAAATGTAAACCACAGAGAGATGTCAGGAGTTGGCACTGTAAAAAGCTTAAGAAATAAAATTACAAGCATGTTTACAGTATTTGAAAATGACCACTGGTCTTACCCATGGGGTCATTTTCAAAGGGATGCATGTCTAAGCTATGAGCAATAGAAAGAAATATATCTTTATTTTTTCATTTTGATAGTTATCATGACATTCCAAGTTCTTATTTGCTCCTGAAAATTCCTTTGTGTCCTCATCTGTGCCTTATACCGATGAGGGTATGATGCCACCACAAAATTCAGAACACAGCTTGTTTTAATAAAAGCATTACTAATGACAATAAAAGGAATACAGGCTTGCCTTCTCCCTTTCCACTTCTTACATAACAACAGATCATCATCTCATTTATACTGGGCCATACGCTCAGTCTCTCAGGGTTGAAGAAGACAATTACTGTATTTGTGTTTCTGAATCAGAAGCAGATTCTCAGAATATGTTTTATGGTGGGTTTGTTTTGGAAAAAAATGGCCCAAACCTACACTGCAAGGAAAATATTAAAAGCCAAGTGCTTTTACCTGGCTGAAAAATGATTTAGACAAATATTGATAGGGAAATATGATTTAGAGCCACCCTATCAAATGTCTCCTTTGAGTCCAGCTGTACTCCTGATGATTACATAGACTCATCCATCAGGCTACCAGTAGACCAGACAGGAAACATAACAATTTGAATTAATTCCACTTTATTATAAGATTATATTAACAGAATGTTGCAAGTCTTAAAATTCAAATCTCCCTCCAACTGTTTTTACTGCATGTTTAACTAGGATGGAATCTTTTTAAAGTTTCTTCTCTGCCATTACTCAGTTCCAGGCTCCTTCCCCTTTATTGTTCTCTACAAAGCATATTTTTTTTATTTTCCCATCTAACTTATTACCCTGGGATTTCCTTGTGGTCTCCATTCCAAGTGCCATCCAAATTTGAGTCTATTTAGCTTTCAAATAACACTAGCACTAATAATAGCACTTAGATTTATATACAGTTCACAGTGCTTTACGGCCCTCACTAAGCAGTTTACAAAGTCAGCACATTGCCCCCAACAATCTGGGTCTTCATTTTACTGACCTAGGAAGGATGCAGGGCTGAGTCAACCTCCAGCTGTGAGAATTGAACTGCTGGCAGTCAGCAGAATTAGCCTGCAATATTTCATTTTAACCACTGCTCTACCAAGGCTTTTTACATACAGCCAAAATTGCTTTATCTTCTGCTTAGGATTGGCCAAATATGTATTTTGATTCAATCTTTCTGATGTATATTATTATTCTGAAATCCATAGTTTAAAAAGTTGTGACATACCTTTTATTAAAAAATATATAATTTAAAGAAAATAATAAAAGGTAGCTATAAACATGCTATCGGTGGTTTAGCAACCAGACTTGTCATGGACCACTCCACTACTTACAACCCAAATTCAAAGTTTAACACCCAGGCCCACCCCTCAAAGTCATGAAATTACATTTTAGGCACTTGGCAACCAGCCCACATTTACATTTGTAATCTCCCTTGGTCATGTGGCTGCACTTTACAACTTTGTCAGTTTCTAGCACTTACTACTGGTTTCTGGCAAAACATGCCTATTGGGGAAAATTGAGTTGCTTAATGACTGTGCGGTTTGCTTAACAACTATTGTCACTTAACGGCCATGGCATTCACTTACCAACTGCCACAAAAAAATCAGGTCCTGCCCTGTGATGCCTCAACTTATCGCTGCAATGACTTCTGACTGTAATTCCAGGCTCAATTATGCTCGTACATCAAGGACTATCTGTAGTGCAGCCATAGACACATCATCTCACCCCCATTATTCCAAAAGTCTTGTCAAGAAACAGAGCATTTTAGTGGCCAATCAATCCAGGAAAATGTGACTCCCATCTTTTCTGCAATCCTCCAGCTTTGCAAAGCAGTCATATAAATCTTTCAGGAAAACAAATGGTATCTTCCTTTGCTTCGTGTGCATGAGGGATGCTGGGACTAGCTATAAAGTTTATGAACATCATATTCTTTCAGGAAAGGAAATGCAAGATTAAAAGAGCTCGGGGTTTGTGCGAACAAGGATTTATGGCATTGGGGCTGAAACATGGCTCCTTGCAGAGAAAGGAGCTTTTCATTTGCAATGCTCTTGTCACCAAAGATGGTTTTTTCTTTTAGATGAGGGAAGAGGAGCAAAAACATATTTAGAAATACACTGAAGGATAATACAGCATCTAGTCATCATGCATGAAATAGCCGCATGGAAATAGTAAAGAGTCTACTAAAATTAAGCAATTTCCTTCCCATATCTACAATCAGACATTAAGTAATACAGGTATAAATCAACAGGGAGACTTATGCGTATATATAACTCCATGGCTGTAATGGGAAACTGAAATGCACAAAGGGAAAAGCAAGCAGTCAACTATTTTTAGACCTTTCGAGCCAGCGGTTGGTTCCCTTTTCTCAGTGTTACCCTGTGTGATCTTGAAAACTGGAGCTTTGGGGGAAGATATGTGAATGTGTAATAGTCCGGTTAAAGTTACTCTTGGGAATAGCATATTCTAAAAGTCTGGCTGTAATGGTAATTACATCTAACCCCTAAGCCAGATAAAATTACTTTGCAGCTTCCTGTACAATAATTCTGCTTTTGCTATTGAATGTAATGGTCAGAGAGTAGTCAGGGCTGTCTTGTCAATCTTGTTTCATTCTAAACTGACAGTTTCTTTGCGATGTTTCTGTTAAAATTAACTGCAATACTGAGTGTTAGTATTGTGCTTGTTTATGCAGTTATTTATATCCATGTTTATTATTTTTATAAATTAAGGCAGCAAACATACATAATGTTCCTTCCCCCCTCCTAATTTCCCTACAACAACAACCCTGTGAGTGAGTTGAGCTGAGAGAGAGTGACTGGCCCAAAGTCACCCAACTGGCTTTCATGCCTAGGCAGGACTAGAACTCAGGATTTCTTGGATTCTAGCCTTTAGTGTATCCTCCACAGACCAATTATGCAGTAGGCAGTCTTGTTCCAAAGACAATGCCCTTAATACATCCAATATGGGCAGTTTACATAGGTTGTGAAAGGATGCTACTGATTTTCCTTGCCTGAAAACAAATTATTATCATTTCTTCGAATTTATTAACAGAACTAGAGAGTCATCTTGTAAGGGAGATGGGTAGCATAAAAATTAATTGATTGATGGATTGATGGATTGATTGATTGATTGATCAATCCTATTGCCTGTAGAAAAGCACACATTGGACAATAGCTTCCTACAATTTCTAGTCATTGATTCAATCAATAAGATTTGAACTGTACAACTTCAGAAATTCAGAGAAATGCAATTATTGTCCAAACCAAATGTACATATAATGTACATGCTTTAAAAAAAGTTGTAAGCTTAACACCCTTACCATACAGAAAATATATATACAATAAATAGTTAAGTCACTTACCTTGTTTCAACCTATGGCCAAATGAAGTGCTACCATTTAATAGCATGGAGGAAAACTTTGCGTACGATTTTAGTTTTGTAATTATGGTTTCTAGTCTATTCTTAGTCTCTATGAGGACAGGAATGAAAAACAAGAATTTTGTATAACAGCAAGATTAGAGCATCCAAGTGTTAAAAAAAAGGGATTTCTGCCTCCTTTATTGTTGCTAACAGAGTGTTTTAATACCTATCGCTGCATTTTCTTCTTAGTTGCAGGAGATTTACCCCACTCTTCAAGTGACCACTTGTAAAGGCAGAAAAACCTTTAAAAAAACACTTAAGAAAAGTTTAAATGTCACATTTTCTTTAAAAATCACTTGCCTTGATTAGATTCTTTAACTGAACTTCCAATTTGTGCTTTAAATTTTAACATAACATGCTTGCAACAGTATTATTTAAATCCTGTAAATAAAAACTATCCTGCAGCACACATCCAGAATCCACTTCATACATTCTTGTTGTCTGCTAGTTAAAATCACATTTTTTCCAATATTTGTACAACGTTTATCTTGTCTTCCAAATTGTAAACTTAGATCCCATAGGCCTGGTACACAATACTCCAAGCATGATCTCACTTCAGTGTTATTTAAGAACAGTATTATATTGGCAATTCTGTTTTCCCTTCCCTTCCAAAGATTCCAAGCATGGTGTTTACTTTTTTTTACAGCAGCTGCATATGGGCTGGCATTTTCAATTATGTTGTCCATCCTGACTGCAAAATCCCTTTCCTGATTAGGCAGTGCCAGTTCAGTTTCCATTCGCATATATATGAAGTATGGAAGTTTACTCTACTTTACCCTGAATTGCATTTGCCATTTTCATGCCAAATCACCAAGCCTGAACTCCTTTCAAAGCTCTTCACAAATTATATAGAAGTTTAAAATCACCAGTTCCACTATTGTATGTACATCTCACCAGTGTTACCTGTTTATTCCCACTCTCGTTTCCTGGGTGTTGTTTTTTTTATTTCAATGCCAAGTTATGAGGGCATTTGTCCTTCTATTCCATGACAACTGAGTTAGCTGTCAAATTTTGTCAGATGGTTTTAAAAATCTAGGCATACAATAACACCTTGACTATATGCTTATCGATGCCCTCAAAAATGGTCTAGAAAATAAATGAAACTAGATTTTCTTTTGCAGAAATTATTGGTTTCTTTTCAGAAAGGCTTGTTTTTCTATGTTGGTTATTTTCTCTTTAATAATACTTTAAAATACTTTCCTCAAAACAGATGTTAGCATTATTGGTTTCTAGTTTCCCTTATCACCCATAAAATCTGTTTTCAAAAATGTAGGTCACATTGACTGTTTCAGACATTGGTAACAGATTCTGATGCAGAAGTTGAGTATTTTTATGAAAAATTCAACTATTTCATATTCAAGTTCTTTAAGAATTCTTGAGGGCTTGAGTACTGTCTGGCCCTAGGATTGATCTATCTTTAGCTTATCCATTTAATTTATAAAATCTCTTATTATGACTATTAGTATCCATTGTCCAGCTTTCCCCAGCTGAAGCACAGGAATCTGAGGTGAAATTCAGCAGGTTTTAGCAGGTTCGCTAGAACCGGTAGTAAATTTTCTAAGCAGTTCAGAGAACCAGTTGTTAGAAGAAATGTTCTTTTGTTTTTTCCCACTTTACAGGGTTAATTCTGTAAGGGAGGCAGGAAAAATAACATTCTGCTATTGTTTCTAGCCTAATCTTTATTGCCCTGCTTACAGAAACTACCCATCCAGTCACATGACTTCCCCCACAGCCATGCCCACCAAGCCACGCCCACAGAACCGGTAGTAAAAAAAATTGAATTCTGACAGGAATCTGTTCTACATCTTTCACAGTGAAGAAAGAAATAAAGAATTCCATTAAGTTTCTCTTATCTCCCTTTAGTACTTCTATAATGCTCCAATTGTCCAACTATCATTCTAACCAATTTTCTATTCCAAATGACATGGAGAACTTTTTCTTAATACTCCTTGCCAGGTGTTCTTCTAAGTCTTATTTTGCATCTTTTTTATTATTTTGGTAGCCAAAAGATATGCAGGCAATAACATTACTGGAAAGAGCAGAGATACAAAGGGGTGGGGTGGGGTCTGTTTCCTGTTTGCTTTTTAAAGTTTTCTCTGCGTATAAATCTATTGAGTCTAATAACTACTTTTTGTGTAAAGAGTTTCCCACTGAAAATTGGCAGGAGATATAATGTTGTTGCTTAGCAGTTTATGTCAAATTTCAGTGCCATACTCTTAAATCTGGGGACAATAATAAATAGGCTTGGAAACAGCCAGCAGACTACTGTAATGGATTAAGTGATAATATGGAGCCATAAGACATACTGCTGCTACTCCAGACCCTGAGTCAGATGAAGATGCAGGTACTATGGTCCCAGCTGGTTCCTTTTTTTTATTAAATTTTAAACAACATATACAATATACAATATTTCACCCTGTGCTATACATAAGAAAGGAAGATTTGGTTC
>JAEANM010018838.1:0-12527 GCA_017656035.1 Myanophis thanlyinensis | reverse complement strand
ATGATAAGTGCCTCAATTTGTTCGGTGAATATGTTGAAAAGTAGTATTTAAGTGTCACTTTTAAGTGTGTATAATAAATTTTTTTTCCTATACTTTGTTTTTTTTTCTATCGCAAAACACAATCTACTTTGTGGATAACCCTCGTACATATAGTCCTTGTCTTATGACCATAATTGAGCCCCACATTCTGTTAAGTGAGACTATTAAATGAGTTTTACTCCATTTTATAGATTTTCTTCCACAATTGTAAAGTAAATCATTTCTGTTGAAGTTAGTAACCTACTGTATTTTTCAATGTATAAGACAGACTTTTCCCACCAAAAAATGGGTGAAAAAGTCTGTGTGTCTTATACAGAGAATGCTGCTGAAGTCCCACCCACCTGCTAGTCTGTTTTTGCCCTTTTTTCAGCCCTTTTTTTTGCCGTTTTTTTGCCCTTTTTTCGGCCCGGAAAAAGGCCAAAAAACACACACACCCAAAAAAATGGTAAAAAGCAGGCCAAAAAGGAGCACATGGAGGCGACGATAGGCTGCAGCAATCCCTGCAGCCTGGAACAGCTGATCATTGGTAGACGCAGATTTCTCCCCCTCCCCTTGTTTTCCTTCCCAAAAACTAGGTGTGCCTTATACTCTGGAGTGTCTTATACACGGAAAAATATGGTAGTTGTTAAGCAAATTTGGCTTCCCCATTGTCAGAAGATCACAAAAGGTGATCACATTTCCCAAGGACACTGCAACTGTCATAAATATGAGTCAGTTGCCAAACATCCAAATTTAGATCATGTGATCATAAGGATTCTGCAAAGGTTGTAATTATGAAAAATGGTCATAAGTCACATAAATTCACTAAGTGACCTGTTGTAAGTCGAGGACTACCTATGTTAGATTGGGGGGTGGGGTGATGGCTGAAAGCTTTCCCCAAAAGCAGAAAAGAAGTCAGATGAAGACCCAGAAGCTTTCATCATTGCAGTGGTAGGACTAAGTCACCTATTTTCAAATTTAATTGTGATGCTCATTCCTAACCAGAAAGGGACAAAAGGACCATTAGAGGACTGATGGTATCTGAATACAAAGAAGATACAACATGGTCATCCCTTCTGCCTTAGCCACTGCCATTGGTAATGGGTCTTCTTGTGCAGCGACATGCTTTCAGAGATAGGAGTAGCACTCTTCCTGAACCCTAAAACAACAGTGGGTCTGGCTTAAAAAAAATTACCTTGGTTATCACTTTTCACTCTTGGGTATTATGGCAGATTCTCAAACAATAGCAGAGCCAAAGACTGTTCTTTCTTCCTAAATGTTCCAAAAGAAACACACTGATTTGAAATGTTATGAGACTCATAGCCTCAAAGGCCAAAATGACAATTTTGACAAGGCCAATAGAATTAACAATTACTAGATTCACTTGATAGTATAAATTTGGGCAATCAGAATGAATAAAGGTATTCAAAATGCCTATTATTATATCACTAAAATGAAGGGTTTTTTGTTTTAGTTTTTCTGTAAAAACAGACTAGCAAACATTTGGCAATATAGTATTTTTGGAAAAATCCTTATCAATTGGGAACTCATTCTGTCACCACTGAATTTAATCCAAACAATCTTCTGTAATATTATTTTCTACCTCTTCTGAAAATTGGAATAAGATCCTAAAACGAATCTTTGGAATAACAAAACATGATTATTTATTGTTTCATTAGTTGATTCTAATAACCAGGGAATTACTAAAATGTATTAGATAGTTTTGCCTGCTACATAGCATAACATAATGACATCATCATTCCACAGGGATGAGACAATTATTCTTTTTCTGTTTTTGGGAACAAACTATTAACTTGATACAGTACAATGTTAGCAAACATGAGACTATTTTGTGGATTGTGGCATCTCAACCAGAATTAAGCATATTATCTGCACAGAATATTTTTCTGTTCTAAATAGGAAGAATTAAAAAGAGAAATATAGGTTCTCAAGAATTTATTTTTGCAAAACTTTTTGTTAATAAATTTTACTCCCCCGTTCAATTTAAATCTGGGATGGAGGAATAGGAACGGCAACTATTAATGAAAAAAATTAGCTACTGAAGAAAAAAATGATCCTGGTATCACAGTTTGTTTCAACTTATAGCTTGAGAGATACCATGATCCTAAACTGTTGTCTCCAAGTTTGTTCACCCATGATTTAGTGTGACTCTTTGTCTTGCTTTAATTAAGTTATAATTTTGCTGCATATTTGAAAGTCTCTATTGAAAAGTAAGAACTTTTAGACAACTTAAAGGTTCCCAAGGGGATTTCCTAGGATAGTTCAACAAGCACAGGTAGTGAACGGATATGTTAATAAGATTTCTCTCAGAGACACTGAACTTCTTCTATTTGTTTTTGGTCGTAGAATAGTATTTTTCCCGTACAAAATCTATATGGATATTATTTATCATTATTTATAATGCAAGTGAAGTATTCATAAAGTTTTCTTTGCACTAATACAGAAGGAGTTTGCCTCTATTTCTATAACTGTTGCTGCTCTAATTTTCCAGCCCAGTCTACAATCCTAGCATTTTTTGGTGATATCTCAAGTACTAAGCAGACCCTGCTTAAGATATTTTTAGTATTAGCCAAAGTTGTCTAGTGGCTGCCACCTGCTGTAACAAGGATAAAGATGCCTTTGAATCAAGCTTAACTGCATTTATGAACTTTTCTTGCCAGATTTGTAGAAGTAATTGCCACTGGGTTCTGTGGGACATTTTTGACTTTCCAGTCCACAAGTTCAGGAATTCCTGGACAACTGAGTGCCTACATTCAAGCATGCATGAAAAAAATTCCAGGTATCCAAAATAAATCTACTTCTCTCACAGATATGTGAGAAATGATAATTTTAATATATTAGATGTCGATTGTTATAAACGATGCTTTTGTTTGCAAAATCTTTTTTACATTTTCACAATGTAAATAGACAGGAGAATCATAAGGTCTTATCTTCAGAATACAGCCAAACACACAAAAATAATAAATAAATAATGCACGCTTAAGAAAATTCTCATCTGGTTTCATTCTGCTGTCTCAACGAGCTAGGAAAGACAATAGATTTGAAGATGAAAGTAAAAGTCTGAAACAAATCAGAATCGTATGTATCCTATGCATGGACTATTACAGAATTTTATAAGGAAATTGGCGTTCATATCTATCAGGTGAAAAAAAATGGAGAAAAGTGCAAGCACAATGGATTCTGATCAGTGACAAAGAAAATACTTCAAATCCCAAATTATTGCTAGCTGAATTTGTTTGTAAACTGAATCTAACTGTCTGCTGCAATTATATTGAGAATATTAAATTCTGCATCCAGTCTGTTGTTCGTAGAATAAAGAGGCACACAAATGAACCTGCATATCAAGACTCTGAAACTATTTTAGTTGCCTTAGGAGGAAAATCCAGAACACAAGAAAAGCCATGAAGGTGGTTTTATTCTTATATTCTCACTAAATGTACCTCCTACAATGGAAGGAAAGAGAAAGGACTCTTTGAAGTATCTTAAAACCTGGGCATTTTTTTATGAGAGAACAATCATTAAAGTATCCCTCTCCAAAATCAGCAGAGGTCATAACATTTTAAACTGTACCTGGAAATTAATAGCCATTGAAGTCCCCATAACAAAGACAATATAGGCATTCTTTAAGTAGTCATGAGTAGTGGGCCTGACTGTAATATTACAGTCTAGAAGTCACTTCCAGGTGCAACACTGTGTTGAGTGTGATATAGTTGTTAATGCCTTTATGAGTCTATCCGACAACTCCAAAAACAGATGCAATTGATGCATTACCCTTTGCTAAGCACCCCAATTTAACAAAAAAAAAAAAATCTGGGCAATCTGATATGACTTAATCCCAGGAGTATAACAAACCACAGCTTTAAATATTCAATCTCGGTAATATCTAAAATTCAACATAGTTTAAAATAAACAGATCAGGAATACTTTTGTCTCACCTACTTTAAAAATTGGCTTTTTCTCAAGTAGTTTATCACCAGTACTGAACATTTATTTAAAACAGTTTTCTTGAAGTACAAATAAGAAATAGAGTGGTGATTCTAATCTTGCCCAGTTCCAGACTACCTTTTCCCATTGACTTTATATCTTAAATAGCATGGGACACCGGAGAGAATCTTGAAAGGTCAATGGACATAAGTTGAACAGGAGTCTTCTAGCATCACCTTCTGGAACTGCTCCTCCATACAGAGAAAAGATGATATATTGAATATAGTGGACCTAAATCTGCTATAAATCAAATCCCATTACAACAAATTATAGCCAACAGTACTATATGTTGCTAAAAAAAATCCAGAGGAACTTTCCTAGTGGACAGTTCCTAGAGTCTTGATGATGATAATGCTATCCATCCTGTTGTGTAGAAGTCAAACTGAAATGAATGTAGATACAAGTGGCTTTTATATGGCATTCAGTCATAATAAGCGCTCAGTTCATTTTTCTTCCTATGGATGAGAGGTAAGTCTTTGAGCACCTGAAAACTCTACTCAACAACTGTGCAAATTTCCTTAAGCATGAATTTTTTGCTTCCATGACTACAAAGGAGTAAACTTAAAATAGGTTTTCATTCATATTGTGTCATGCTTCTTCTGAATTTTTCTCCAACCTTATTGTAGCTTGCAAGATACTTACCTCAGTAACCTTCAGAATTGCTCACTCACATATCGGGGAGGGTTTTTTTGAAGCAACTCTGTTGACCTTTTCAGAGGGAGACCAAGATTTCAAAACAATGACTTGTAGAGATGACTGCAAAATCACCAAAAATTATGTTTTAAAAATTTTCAGAACCGTCAATCTAGTAGAAGAGACTATCTTAATATCCTGCATTTCAGTAAAGTTTCTAAATTTCAGCAGATCTAAGCCATGCCAGGTATCTAAGCCAGGAGAATCCCTTCACTATGCCCAAGATCACTCTGGCTAGTTCAGGAAGGGAATAATTTGTTTGTGAAAGAGAAGAATAACAGAGATGATTAGGGGACTGGAGGCTACAAGTGGCACACAGACATATGAAGAACAATTACAGGAATTGGACATGTCTAGTTTAATGAAAAGAAGGACTTGTGACATGATAGCAGTGTTCCAATAACTAAGGGGCTGCCACAAAGAAGAGGGAGTCAAGCTATTCTCCAAAGAACCTCAATGCAGGACAAGAAGCAATGGATGGAAAGTAATCAAAGAGAGAACAAACCTAGAACTAAGGAGAAATTCCCTGACCGTTAGACCAATTAAACAGTGGAATGACTTCCATCAGAAGTTGTGGGTGCTTCAACACTGGAGATATTCAAGAACAACTACTTGTCTGAAATGGTATAGGTTTCCTGCTAGAGCAGGGGTTGGACTAGGAGACATCCAAGGTTCCTCCATATTCTGTTTTTTTCTGTTAAGTCCAGTACACTCCCCATTTTATCTTGAACAGAGACTAATCAGGGGATCCAAACAAGATCACCCATTGCAATATCAGTTCCCCTCCAAAACCCTACCCTTCTCTTTCACTTTCTCTCTTCTGATTTACAGAACATTCAAAATATTAGATCTTCCTTTGGGTCTTTGTTTCATCTTAGCTCAGTATGATATAGTCAAGTTTACTCTTTTATGTCTTTTCAGTTAACTAATGAATCTTTCGGAGGCTGGGTTTCATTTTTAAACACTTGATCGGCCAATACTAAAAGCATTAACCTTAAGAATAAATGACAAAATAGCCATGCAATGCTTCCAGCTTTACAAATGTCAAAACACAATACAAACATCACAGAGGAAGCAGTGGTGCAACCTGTTGGGCAACTTACAAGAAAGAAGAAAAACTTTAATCCATGTTTGTGTAACCTAACTCCAGATGCTTAGACAAATAGACATAGAAAACACTGGGCTTTCTGTCTAAGTTTCTCCTCCACTGTGTGAAATAATAAGTCCTGGTTTAAAAAATAAGCCTTGCTCTGCTCTGCTGTTTATCACATGGAAATCTGGATGACAGTCTGTGGGGTGTGCAAATCCATTTTTCCTGTTCTTCAACCTCTCATCTTCCAAAATGCTAGAAGAAGAGAAAGGACTGGGTTATCCAATAGATGGGAGTGTCCAATTACTACACTTCTGCAGTAGTGAGAGCCTTATTTCCTCCATTGTATATAGAAAGACCATTGCAAAACTCAGGCTTCCTGAAACAGAAGAGGCACTGTTTTTGAGTCCATGAAGCTACTCCCATAATTCTGGAGAAATAAGAGCTATGAGCTGGCATTAAACATACAACTATCTAATAGTCTTCTTTGCTTCTCAGCAAACCATGTCAATGTTGCAAAGATTGACCAAAAAAGCAGTCTTTACTTCTGTTCTTCATTCTGTCTACTATTTCCTTTTTATTACTTGTTTCCTCTGAATAAGAATCAGGATGTCCAGCAAAAATATATCAAATTTCCATACTCTTAGCTCCTGGAAATCTAGAGAAATAGGAAGTTAACTAGTTATCATTTTTAATATAATAGTCTAATCTCCAAAGGGTCATAGCAATAATTAAAGATAATCTATTTATTTATGTTAGAGTACATTTGGAAATTTTCAGATCATAAAATGGCTTCTGTGGGAACCTTATCAAGTTGTAAAATTGCTACTCCTGCTAGTTCCAGAAAGCAAATCAGTTTCTTATTTCCAGTCCAAAGGCTGTTGCTTCACAGCATCCAATTTAATGTTATGGAAGGATTAAGGAAGATTGGGAAAAAAAGATAGTCAGGGACATATATTCTGATTGGCACCAACAAGCCATGTGTACACAAGTTGCCTGTTCAGGATGAAGATGACTGTATCAGGCCATTTTCATATTGGCCAACACAAATGGTGCTTTAATTATTCCCCTTCTACTTGCTCTGAAATCAACGGAAGAAGTGACAAAAGACAAATAAACTCAGTTAAAAGTGACAAGAGATGATGAATCCCCAAACCTATGCATTGCAGTTTCAGGTTACACAGCCCATCTTTGGAGAAACAGTATTAATCGGATTAGGATCTATCCATGTACCTCTTACATAGCAAAAAGGAGACGAAGTACCCCAACTATACAATAGAACAACCATTTCTTCCTCTCTTAATCAATGTGCTTCCAGGAGTATCAATGCCCACCCCCCCAATATTAAATAATTTATTATTTTTAAATACTATCTTATAAAATCCATGCATTTCCCATGGACTATCTAGTGATATTTGCAACAGACACTTAAAATATCTGTTATGATTTTCATACTGTAGATAAAAAGTGGAAACAGATTTACCTGCTTTATAGCATTTAGTAAGTTAATGGCACAGACAAAATTTGAATTTCTAGTTTGGAGCTTAGTCCCCATGCTATATTGGCTTCTTAAACTGTTTCCCCCTTTTTCTTTTTATTCAAACTTTGGTAGTCAGTTCATTTTTGTGCTTAAAACATGTAGACTAGAACCATAAGCTATGAAAGAGGAAATAAGAATTCTAATTGTATTCTATAGCTCTGGCCACAGGCCTTGTTGCTTCCATGTATGATGCCATGAACTTTTTTTGTGCCTCTTGGAGCTCAAGCTATAGGACGGTAGTCCTACAGTAAAGCTTTTTAGTTAAGCTTTGTAAGTTAAAGACATCATCTGGCTTTCCAAAGAAAAAATTAGAAGCCTAATTTGTCCTGTGCAATTAGATTGGGAAGGGAGCATGGTGACATGTGGTTAGGACAGTGGGTTGGAGATTAGCAAGCCCACATTTGAGACTCGAGTGCTGCTGCATAGTGGGACAAGCTCCCATCATTCACTCCAGCTCCCTGCATGGACATGAAATGAGCCTCTTCTCTGGCAATGGTGATGTCATTGGCTAATCTTTCAACTTGCCAGCACCTTGAACAATCCCTCTGACATGAACAGGATGGGTGATTAGGGAGAATTATTTGGAATTTTAAGGTTGTTGTACTCTAAAGAGTCCTGTTAGGAAAACTGGGAATCAAGAATACTATTTTTAAATAACCCAGTGTTTTACTCTTGTAGAGGGAAGTTTGAAAAAAATAGTAGGAGAAACTATGGAGTCTTCAGAAAAGGATGCATATTCCAGTTATGTATATAGTCTCATACACAGAAACTTAATTTTTTTACAAAAGATTGTTTGTACTTGAGGATCCAGCTGCATTACAGGAAATCTTGGCTGCAATTATTTCCCGTTTTTTTACTTTTTTTAATGCAGGAGAATTCTATAGCGCTCTGAGGTTTACTTTTGAATAGCAGCTTTGTGGTTCAGCATTTGACTACAGTTTGCTAACCTGGAAGACTAATTAAAACCAGATTTTTGGAGAGCTTGACTTTTTCTTTTTAAAGAAGCTTCACTGAGTATCATCTATTGTTAATAAGAGCTGACTTACTTGAGAATGCAAAGACTCAGAGGTTTCCTTAGCCACATCATGTGATAGAAAAGCTGCTAACCACCAACAGAAATTAGATGAGGTCACTTCCAAACAGGATACAGGCCTGTACTCATATGCTGTATTTATAGCCACTGAAAAATTGCATACTTCATATGGAGAGTTATACATTATTGAATACAAATGTTACAGGTTTTAATATTTGTATGAACATTTCCTAATAATTTGCCGTAAGAGCTACCATACTTAATTTCTATTCTGGAATTTTCCAACACCTGGTGCCCAAAGCACAAGGACTAGAATGAGGTAATAAATATGAATGTATTTTAGGAATTTAAATCTTTTAGTTCCACAATTTCAAGGGCCCAAGGATAATAACAACCAAATGCACCACAGAAATGTCTCCAAGAATAAATATCGAAGTGAATGTCACTGTTTCCTCTTCAGAGAAAGCATCTGAAAATTTTTAGTAAAGATGAAAGAGAAGGTTTGCAGTTTCTCAAGAGAAGAAATACAATTCTATTAATAGCTTTTACCTCTGGTGACTTGGTACAATATCTTTAAAATGCTCTAGAAATTCTAATGTTAACCTATCTAAAAATATTTAATTTTTGATTTATATCCCATCTGTCTTCAACCACTCAACATGATAATAGAGAGCACCTTCAGTTTTTACTTACAACCTATTGATCTGAGAGAAAGCACCAGTCTAAAGTCAGCCAATGAGCTGAAATTGGACTTGGATTTTGAACTCTCTAATCTTAATTCAACTGCACCACATTAATTCTCAAGTCAGTGCTCACAAAAAATCAATAGATATGTATAGCACCATATACTATAGTATTTGGAAGAATTACTTGAACCAAAAGTCAACTGAATTCATCAAGTAAACAGAAACTCCACACTAAAATAATGCATACTTATGGAACACATACAAAATCTATTTTTGCATATGCAATAAATGAACTTTTATGCCTCTAATACAGATAGTATTAACCAAGTATTCAACTTATGACACAATTGAGCCCAAAATTTCTGTTCTTAAGAGAAAAATTTGTTAAGTGAATTTTGTTCCATTTTATAACCTTTCTTGCTGCAGTGGTGAAGTGAATCACTGCAGTTGTTACATTAGTAAGGCAGTTATTCAATGAATCTGGCTTCTCTGTTGACTTTGCTAGTCAGAAGGTCGCAAAAGGGAATCACATGACATCAGGACACTGCAGCTATCATAAATATGGATCAGTTGCCAAATGTCTGAATCTTGATCACATGACCATGGGGATGCTGCAACCATCGTGTGAAAAATGGTCATAAATCACTTTTTTTCAATACCATGATTGTAACTTAGAATGATCACTAAATGAACTGTTGTAAATTAAGGACTACCTATATTTTTTTGCAGATAAGAAGTATGCATGAAGAATGATAGCCCTAGGTGCTGAAACTTTTCTTCTTTATTATTAAATCTGTATGACACCCATCTAGATGTCTATTATGTTCACTTTTGCACATAAAATAAGGATTTAAAGCCCAACCTGATCTATTGTGAATATGCTACTGCACATGATCTGTTTATTCTCACTTTCTTCCTCCATTAATGCAAGTGGACAAAATTAACCCAAAACTGAGACCTTATTTGCGGATCTGACTTGGAAATCTTAATATTTTGCTTATGTGCAAACAACAATCTATTTAGGAACATAAACCTACATGCCAAATATGATGCCACATTGAAATTTCATTTTTACATTACGCCATCTGAAGTCCATTGATTCCAGATCTGACCAATCCATGCCATGCTATATGCACCTTCCATTTTTCTGGGATAATAATATCACATATCCTTGGCATTATTAGATTCTGGTTACAATTTCAAACAGTTCAGCCAACACATTAATAAGACATAGGTCTGGGAGGAAATCTAACCTTCTGTTATTGTGAAGGTCTTTTTCACCTTTCACTTTCAGAAACACTACAATATTTATATGCAACATGACTGAGCTATAATGGGAATGTTTTAAGCAAAAGCAGAGCTGACCTTCAGCCTAATTATTTCCCACAGCCTTAACAAAATCTGAAGTTGTTCTTATCCAGTCGTATCAAATTTAAGTTGCTTAGAATTATCAGACTGGCATATAAAACTACAGTTTTCCAGCTAGCTGGCCTGGCCTGACACCTCTGGGGTATTTTAAATTGGGTTTAAAGTTTTTACAATTTTAAATGGGATTTTAATCTATAAATTTTTAATTCTCAGCGTATTTAATGGTTTTAGACTGGGTTTTAAATTTATTTCTTTGCAAAAAATTTTGTATTTTGTATTGTATTTTACTTGCTGTGCACTGCCCCGAGTCCTTTGGGAGAGGGGGCGGTATATAAATTCAATAAAAAGAAAAAAAAAGAAAAGAAAAAAAAAGAAAGTGCCTCTCAAGGGAGCACAAACTATAACAGGAGAGATGGGGATGTTAGTTGCAGTATGTCTATACTTGCTACCAATAACTGTTTAGCTTTTAAACAGACTTAAGATTTTATTGTTAGTTATTTTCCTGAGGTAGCATATCAGCCTTACTAGGTTCACCAGACAGGAAACGCAACCAGAAGAGCTAATTCTACTTTATTGTTAGCAGAACCTTGCATATCTGAAATACTATTCTCTATCTTGCCCCCAAGCTCCTTTACAAAACTAGGGAGGGTGTTTTCTAAGTTCCTTGTCCTGCCCACCTTCCTGCTGCAGGCTCAACTGACTTCTCCTCTGGCTGCATTTCTTTGCCTTGTCTCCCAAGGTCCACCTCATCACATAACCACCCTGAGGTAATTAATGCCAGAAAAGGAAATCAGTCAAGGCATTGCCATCTTGTTGCTAGATTCCATACTAATCTTCAGTTAAAAACATATTGCAATGAATTTCCTTCCTCAAAACAAGATCACATGATTAGGAATGCCGAAATGTCAGTTTGTGCAACAAGTCTATCATAAAAAGCAAAACAAAAGGTACCTAGAAGCATCTAGCCCAGAAACTCTTTAATTCAATGTATCCAAATGTTTAATGAGTGGGAGAACTTTCCAGAGTATAGTAGTTCCACCCTTCCAATGGTGGAATTCATTTTTTTTTACTACTGGTTCTGTGAGGGTGGCTTGGTAAGCATGGCTGGGTGGATTAACCCTGTAAATTGGGTAAAAAAGGAGATTTCTTCTAACAATTGGTTCTCCGAACTGCTTAGAAAATTTATTACCGGTTCTAGCGAATTGTCTATAACTGGTTGAATTTCACCGCTACAACCTTTTGACAAGAAGAAGTAAGAGGAGGAAGAGAAGGGGCTAACATTTCAGGAAAGAAATCCAAAACTATTCAAATTGAAAACACTATTTTGGTCATTTTGCAAGTACCCTATTGTCCTCCTATTGTGATGGTTTGAAATTCCATTTAAAACAGAAACTACCAAGAGGATTGCATGTCTGGAAACAGTTCTGCCTTTTGAGCAAACTAAAGTATTACTGAAGATCTAGAGTCACAGAAGATTCACAATGTGCCAGGAAAAACTGAGCCCTTCTATTACTTTCCCAGGACAAAACAAAAGGTATTAGACTCCACACAGATGATTTTATTACTGAGGTTTTGAGAATGAATAAGAAAATTATAAGCCATGAAATGGAAAACTTTCTCTTTAAGAATGCTTTACAGGAAATTGACTTCAGCTGACTGATTTACCAAACATGTTCCCTGAAGCTTACAGATTCAATGGTTTGCAAAATACCAGATCATGTGTTCCTCCTGTGGGATTTGCATCACCATATGTAGGTTTGGACTTAATCTTCCTTAGACTATCAGTGCCAAATACACTGTATATTCACAGTTCTGCCTACAGAACTATAGCTGGGAAGAAATGTACCTCATTGATGAAGAAAGAAGATAAAAGTGATAAAGGAAAATATTCTGGTTATCACTCCTGAATTTCTGGCCTTGGGGTTTTTAAAGCATGTTTTGACCTGCCATGGGCATTTACATCCTGACACTGACCATGGGATGATGGTTATTCCTTATACCATCAGTTCCACCCACCTAGGGTGACCAACCGTCCTCTTTTGCCCGGACATGTCCTCTTTTTACGTCCTGTCCAGGGCGTCCGGGCGGGTTTTC
>JAEANM010018837.1:0-12527 GCA_017656035.1 Myanophis thanlyinensis | reverse complement strand
GAGCCCCATGTAGAGAGCATTGGCGTAATCCAGACGGGAGGTTACAAGGGCAGAAGTGACCATACGAAGTGTGCCCCGATCCAGAAAGGGCTGCAACATCAGGGTTGTTCTATTAAAAGAAGTGCTTTAAACAGGGTGGCTTTAAATAAGACTCTGGTGCTTCAATTAAAGAGTGTGGTAAAATTTTATAAATATTATTTATAAAGAAATATGTTCAACATACATTTTAACTCCCTAAATTTTAATTATTAGAAAAGAAGAGTGAGGGTCTTGTTGGACTAGCTAATTCTAATAAAGTGGTGTTTTGATTAATATAATTTGAATGTAATCATGCATTCTGTCAGATAGTATTTGCCCAGAACCAGATGGACTCATAGCTTGTTGATTTTTAGGAAACCATTAAAAATTGGCTATACCAGCAGCAGTGGGTGATGGGAAATTGTAATATTGCTCCCTATGGCATTGGAATGTTTGGATAGATAACTAACTAATGGTCTTGGATTTTGATGTCCTGCTATGTTTGCTTTTATTCTTGTAATTTTGGTTTTAACCTGCTTTATGAATATCAGATATTGTACACCACTTTAACAGAATCAGTTAAAATGATAATGGCATGTAAGCCAAGTAAATAAAGAAACATGTATGCAGATTTGTCATTGAAATAATAACCCATTCCTGCCCTCAAATTATTAACACTGCAGAATAAGGACAAGTAACCCAAAAGTGGTATCTGTGCAGAACCAAACAGGTCTTTTATCACAATACTATTCCCCTAATCCCACTTAGTTTCTTATAACCACCATCTATTTGGATCCTTGTAGAGGATCCATATAGGTGAATGAGGTATACATAGAGATTATGTATCTCTCATTCACCTATATATGGATGGACTGTATTTTTGCCTTCCTTGCTCTGAGTCATGCATCACATCAACACTTATACCAGGAAACAAAATACTGAAGTTTTTTTACTTTAGAAAAGTTCGTTTACTTAGTGCTTGTTCCGTTACAGTTTATACACAAAAGGGTAGACCCAAATTTTATAATTCTGAATTTCCTACATAGTTGCTCCTACTGAAGAAGATTTAAAATAGCAGAGTCTTTATGGTAATTTACTCCAACATGGAAGCATAAAGAGACTTGATGGCCTGCCATTCATTGAGATGAGGGCAGATGGAAGAAGATATGAGCTAGGGTTTTTCATTAAAAAAAAAATTAAATGAGAAGTTGAATCAATTCCTTCCTCCTCCCTATCATCCTTTTATTTATCAGAACCTTATATCTCCAATAGAACTACATGTACACAGAAGGAAACATGCAGTGGAGTACCTTAGAGTTCTGTCTTGGGACCAGTACTCTTCAATATCTTCATAAATAGTTTAGATAAGGGAAACTCATGAAATTTCCAGATGACACTCAAAATCTAGATGCATGCCTCTGCATGCCTTCTGGATTCTGCTTCATTTTCATATAAATGAAAAAAGACATAGACTTCTGAAACATTTTGTCTGATCTATTCATGCAGAAAATGAGGTTATTTCCATTTCCATCCAGAAGCCTATGAGCAGTTTGAATACATTTGAAATTAAAACCCAGTTGAGTTTTTTGAAAAATGAATTCTAAATAGGTATTCTAATGGAGCTATTGAATGTCTAGGTCAAATAGTTATTTCAATTATACACATTAAAATTATGACTAGTAGATATATTCTTCTGTCTCATGAAAATTCTTATCTGTTTCAACTTTCTGCAGTTTGTCTAAACTGATACGATATATAAAAATAATTGTAGCCATTTGTTTCACCCAGCCTGTTCCTCTTGTCAGCATTTTTTTGCTCACATGCATTCCATTCTATGCCCAACCCACCCACCCCTCTCTCACTAACTTCAAACATTTTATGCCCACTCCCCCTCCTAAGTGTCTTTAAACTTAATTTATGGACATTATTTGAATATGAAATCCATAATTAGATTCACAATAATATACAAAACTAATTCACAAATGAAACCATATCATTATGGAAACCACTGTCCATATATTAATTTGGGGGTAGTTTTTAGATACATAGTGATTTTTAGTCCTTTTAGGAATTGGGAATAAACAACCATTGGCTTCTTTCATGTTGGTAAAATCCATTGCCCTGTTCCCCAAACTGGTAATCCTTGTTCATCTCACAAACCTTAAAATTTGTTCTAGGATGTGAACAGGAGGAGGACCTCCCCTCATTGCATAAAGTTTGATTACTTTGCTATCTTTCTACACCAGAAGTGTCAAACTCAATTCAATTGAGGGCTTCATCATCATCATGACTGCACTCAAATGGCCAGTTGCATGTCAGATGATTACTCATAGCGGCCAGGTGGGCTTGGCTGGGTGGTCACAGCCAAGTTGCCATGACTAGGTGAGTGTCGCTGGGTGGGCATGGTCACTTCAACATTGCTCACTGGGCACAGCTGACTTGGGACAGCTGGGCCAGGATCAGTGGTGGGATTCAACCAGTTCGCACCAGTTCAGGGAAACCAGATGTTAATTCTTTGTGTAGTTTAGTGAACTGATTGAGCCCACCACTGACTGGCACCGCACTACCCACCAAGATTGCCAATGCCATTCAAGGTGGGGAGGCTGCAAGGGCTTGACTGGGAGCCACACTGATCAGCTGGGAGGTAGTGAATGGACCAGCCATGCTGATCAGCTGGGAGGCTGGGAATGAGCCAGCAGCACTGATCAGGGCACAGAAGAGAGTGGATGTGGGACCTCTCCACCAGCTTCAGTGAACTGCTGTGAAATACGGGGTGAATCTGGCCAACAGGTGTGGCAGTTTTAATTTAACAGTGACTGGATTGTGCACCCTCACAATGGGGAAAGACCCCAGGAATTTAGGTCCCAATTTCTTGCAGGGTGTCCTCAACTGGAGGTACTTGGTGGAGAGATACACCTTTTCTCCCACCTGAAAGGGTTTGTGTGGTTTATACATTTCAGCTGCTTTATTCAATGTAGTTTTCACATCACTCCATACACTCCTTATGCTTACCATCCACTCATCAGGCCAATCAGGAGATAGGGGGTCCTTAGGGCATTTGGGGATAGGCACGAACTCCACCCATTGACCATCCTGAACAGGGTAAAACTGGTGTTGCAATGCACCGCGTGATTGTATGCTACCTCATCAAATGATAAGAGCTCCACCTAGTTGGTTTGCTGGTGTGTAATATAGCATCTGAGATACTGCTCCACCATGGCATTGGTCCTCTCAGCCACCCCATTGGTACTTGGGTGGAAGGCTGAACTGAGACTCTGGGTGGAACCAATCATGGACAAACTCCCACTAGAACTTCATTATAAATTGCCCCTCCTGATCTGATATAATCTGGAGTACTCCATGTAGGTGGTAAATGTGGGAGATAAATAATTTGGACAACCTTCATGCAGATGGTAAACCAGGACACTACACAAAATGGGCCTGCTTGGAGAACAGATCTATGACAGTCCAGATTAACAGTCTGACCATGACTGTCTGACAGTTCAACTATAAAATCCATGGCAATGTCCTCACATAGCTGGGATGGGTCTGCCACAGACTGCAAAAGACCAAGGGGCTTCCCCATCTGGGATTTAGTAGTAGCACATACTAGGCAACTTTTGACATAATCCTGTACTTCCAATTTCATTTGAGGCCATGAAAATTGACACTTGGCCAGATGTAGGGTTTTAAAAAACCCAAAATGGCCAGCCTGCTTGACATCATGGCTTTTTTGCAGCACTTTTATCCTCAGGGCCAGTTGCACATATAACTTGTCACCCTTCTATGCCAACCCATCTTGTTGGGTTAATTACAACTGGTGCTCTTGAAACCATGGGTCACCCAGTAACTCTCTATGCATATCATAGGCCAAATCATCTGCAGAATTCCGTACCAATCTGTCAGGGTTCCACACAACATCCTCAACTCAATCAGAATTCCAGAGAATGAAAGTCCAAAGAATAAGATTTTATTGAAAACATTGTCCTGGTACGATCTGTTGAATCCCAAATCTAAAGCTTCCGGGATTCCAACACCCAAGTAAAACCTAAAGTTCCACCCCACTAATTATCACATGTTAATTACTGTCCAACCATTTCAAAAAAGAGTCTGAAGGTACTTCCCCTCACATCTGCAAAGAACCAAAAGCATTTCTCATGGGAACTAAAGTTGTGGAATGAAAACAAGATAAAAAGGTTTTGCTTCTCCTCCTCCCATTCCCCCTCAATGACCTTGCAGCAATTACTCGAGAAATGTGTCAAGATTTATATGCCGAATGCTTTCAGCAAACATGGCCTGCATATACATGTATACAAAATGGAAACCCCCCGCCCTATAAAATTTCCTTTTGAATCTTGACACCATCTACATGCTGCCTGTTGTGGAAAGGGGGCATGATGGCATGAACCACGTCCTCCCAGCGGCTTTTGTATTGTGGCATTTGAGAGAGGGCATTCACCAGAAAGTTCTTACCTACTGGAATATATTTCAGCATGAACCTGAACGGTGGAAATATTGTGCCAACCAGACTTTTTTCAGGGACAACTGACATGGGGTTTGTAAGGTCACCAAGTTCTTGTGGTCTGAATCTATCTTTTGCCCTCTCCAGAAAGAGCATAGGAGCTGCTATCCATGACCGGGCTGGCTGAATAAACCCTCTGGCCAAGTTCTTGTCAATATACCAACGTAATTGCTTCATCTTCTTGGGTGTCATGGAGTGCATCTTTGGTTTTGGGAGTTTTGCCCTGGGGATGATCTCAATTGTGCAATTGGTAGGGCAGTGGGGTGGCAAGACATTCCACTCCCCCTCACTAAAGACCTGTCAGGTCCGCATAGTCTGAGGGAAAAGCAGGATGAACCTCTGTCTGGGCCTCACTGGGGATCCCTTCTTCCTGGTCTCACTACCCCTCTGAGTCTGTTCATGGAGGGGTGGCCGAGGACCAATCCCAAGCTTCTCTTCCAATATTCCTCTTCCCCTTGATCATATGACCCCACTTATCCAGCCAGGCCAGACCCAGAATGACTGTTTCAGTCATCAGCACCACGATGAATTGAATTACCTCCCAATGCTTTCCCATCTCCAGACTCACTGACTTCAGTGATGTAAGTAGCAGGGCCCCCTCCCAACTGGGAACCATCAACCTGTTCAAACTTCACTGGCTTGGGCATCTCTCTCGCCTGCATACCCAGTTCAGTGACCACTGCCTGGCTAACTAGGCACCATGTACACCTGGTGTCAATTAAGGATCTGTATTCACCCCGCTGGCCCAACTCAGGTCCCATTAAAGTTACGGGAATGACAAAAGTGTGGATGGACTCCATTGAATCCTCTGGAGTGTTGTCCTCACTATCGTATGCAACCAACTGATATTTCATCTCTGCTATCACCTCATCCACTTCAGTTGCCCTCCAGGCCAGGGCTGCTGCCTGGCATGCAACTCTTGAGGCTTGCCATGGTGAACTTGTGGTACCAGATATGTCAACCCGCACTTGAGGTTTCAGTGCCAGACACTTGGTTGCATGATGACTCAGTTGACTGCACCAGAAGCACTGGAGCAAGGACCACACTGCCCTTGCCAGAGGCCCTGGAATGATGTTGGTGTCACAACTAAAAGAAATATATGTGTGTGTGGATTTTATATTCTTCCTTTATTCTACAAGTATTATGGCAGTTGTTTTAGTCATGCCACAGTTATAAGATGGAGCTAACTCGGGGTTTTTTATCTTAATATTCTTTCTCACCAGAAGCAAGGACATTTTTGCTTGATGGGCTGATGGGCAGTCTGGGAAGATGAACTCTGGATGCCACCCAGAGTGGATTGGGGCAGAGGGTGGCATGTGATGAATTGGCAGAAGGAACTTTCACTTTAGTTGGGTGGAGAAAACACTTTTCAAATTTGGGTTTTCTCCAGATATACCAACACAATGTCTTCAATAAAATCTCATTCTAAGGACTTTTGTTTCTTTGGAGTTTTGATTAAATTGTGGATTCTGTTTGGAACCCTGACATTAATCCAAATCTGAAAAAATACTTTTGTCGACTTCTCACCGCCGAGGTGGACAGCTGGGGTCCTGAGTCCTGGGTGCTCTCCTGACCACTTGGGTTGCACAAAGACTCAGGGAAGATGGAAGAGAAAAATGCCACCACAAGACTTACCAGCGTTAGCAGCCCTTGACAAGTGTGCCAGACTGATGAGGATGATGTTGGCCACCATCATAGAATCAAAAGGAATGGGGCCTCAACTTCTACAAGGGGCTTAACCAAAAGCACAGCTGATCTGGTTGAGTGCCCAAAAGGAGCCAGCTCTGCCTGGCAGAGCAGTGGCAAGCGAGGTGGCAGGTGTCCATCCTGTGCCTTACCTGACATCTGGATGGAGAAGTGGAGCCTAGAGATGACTAAATTAAAGAGCCACGTGATCCTGCCCCCCTCCCAGATCATGTCAATGGCAAGCCTTCAAGAGTAGTTTGGGCAACTGTATGTGGAAAACGTTTCCCAACTGTATGGGTGCTCCCACAACCAGCCTGAGCAGCCTCCCTTCAAAGCAACCTTCAACGGGTCCCCCAGGAAATTGGCATATTTCCTGAACCACATCTGAGTTCATTTTGACACCCATGGCCATCGCTACCCCACCGAATGATGACCTCAGCAATAGCCAATGGGATGAACGAGGGAGAGGCAGCCAAATGGGTTGCCAAATGCATGATCAAGCCACACCTGAGCTAGACAAGGTCATGTAGGCCCTGTGGACCTGGTTTGAGGACACCACTCACCATGAAGAGGCAAAGGCCAAACTGAAGGGGCTCAAGCAAAGGGGTTGGCACACAAAAGAGTATATTTGGGGGTTCTGCCGAATTACTTGCAAGCTCTGGGATTGGCCAGAGCACCTGTTAAACCATTACCTTAAAGGGGGCCTGGATCCGGAACTCTGAAAAATGTGTGGGATTTGAGGAGCACCAGAACAAATCCAGGGCTGGTACCATCTAGAGATCTACCCACACTGGAAGCCCTCTACAAAAAAAAAAAAAAAAAAAACTAGTGAGGAAACCTTTTGTCAGGTCTGCCTCATTCAAATCCCAAGAAAGAAAAAAACTGAATTCATTGTGGTTGAAAATAGGGAACTTTTACTGGGAAAGAAGCGAATGCAGAGAAAGCGAAAGCAAGTTCTGAGCAAAATTGTGGGAAACGTACATATCAAAAGAATCCCCAAAGCTCTCCCCCCCAGGGTCTGAAGATGACTGTGCAATCCTTAGTTCTCATTGAGTCATGAGGCAGGCATCTGCAGGTGTTAGCGTCCGTTACTTCTCTGGAATGGTTGGCCTTGACCAGGCATAAACACCTTGGCTGAGGAATGTGTAGTCTGTTGCTCATATACAGGGGTCTCCAGACACCAGTGCTCTTTCCCCCTCCCCTTATCACCAAGCTCCCCCTCCTCCCATTACTATGGCAGCCAATAAGAGTGAAGCTTCAGCAGAAAGTTGGAGGCTGACATTCAGCCCCCCTGCAGTAGTGACATTAGTCCTGGAAAAAAATACAATAGAAGGGAGAGAAACATACAGTTGAAACATGTCATAGAAAGTTACTCTCTATCAGTGTATTTAGAATGAAATGAGTGGAGTAAATTAGGAGCGCAGACATTACTAGCATTCACCCATTGTACTAGGGAAAGGGGAAAGTGTTTCCAAGCCACTAGATATTGTATTTTTCCTCTGTGTTTCCTGGAATCTTAAATTTCCTTAACCTCAAAATGTTGCTCTCCTTCAATGAGAAGAGGCTCAGGAGGCTCAGATAGATAAATCGGAGGTGTGCTCATGCTTAAGTAAACTAACATGAAACACAGGGTGAATGTGTCTCATCTCAGAGATTTTGCCAACTCAGCCAACTCCAGTTGAACTGTAACCGGGTTGATGAGTCTAATCACTGGGAACGGTCCCATACATTTAGGACCCAGTTTCTTCGATTTCTGTGTGATTTGTAAATACTGAGTGGATAAGAAAACTCTATCCCCCACTTTGAACTCTTTTGGAAGAGTCCTTTTCTTGTCAGCTTGTCTTTTATGGGCTTGGTGTGCATTGTCAAATGCCTTATGGGTGACTGGCCACATAAGCTAAGGATGGGATTAGAGATTTTACTTGTGCAGTTCAGGAATTGGTACAAAATCTTGGCCCGATGCAACTTTAAATGGGGTGAAGCCCATACTGCTATGGACAGAGTTATTATAAGCCACCTCTGCAAACAGGAGCAACTCCACCCAATTGTCCTGTTGGTAGTTGACATAACATCTAAGATATTGCTCCAGAACCAAGTTAGCGTGTTCACAAGCTCCGTTAGTTTGAGGATGATGGGCGGAGCTTAGACCCTGGGTGGAGCCTAATAACTTCAGGAACTCCTGCCAAAACTGAGATGTGAATTGTACTCTGCAATCTGAAATAATTTGATCAGGTACTCCATGTAGGGGATACACATGCTGGATGAAGAATTTGGTGAGGGTTTTGGCCAAAGAGATCTTGGTACATGGTACGAAATGCACCTGTTTCGAGAACAGGTCCGTAACCACCCAAATGACTGTGTAATTTGGTAATTCAACAATGAAGTCCATGGAAATCTCCTTCTGTGAGGCAATAGGGTTAGCAACATTTTAGAGAAGGCCTGTGGGCTTGCCCAGAGGTCTCTTAGCTGAGGCACAAGTAGGACAACTGGCAATATAGGTTTCAATGTCTTTCTTAAGTGAAGGCCAGTAAAATTGACGTTTTACAAGATGCAGGGTCTTTACAAAGCTGAAATGTCCTGCGGGTTTTGAATCATGTGTACATTCTAATATGTCTCCTCTGACACTGGCAGGAACATATAGTCTTGCGCCTATCCAGGCTAGTCCATCTCTCATAGTGTACTCATCCGATTGGGAGAGAAACCAATCGTCGCTGTCTAATGCCACCTTCAGATGCTTACAGAGGTCGGTAGGGAGATCAACATTCAACGTTCTCTGGGCTCTGGTAACCACTGGAGCTGCTAGTTGCTTGGAGGGGATCACCAGTTGGATGATCTCAGGTTGAACGCTGTTGTACTGGGGAAGTCGAGGTAACGCATCAGCCATGAAGTTCTTCTTTCTCCCCAGAGAGGTAACAGAGGGTAAAGTTGAATGTGTTAAAGTATTGTGCCCACTGGACATGCTTTGGAGAAATTTTGCAAGGTGTTTTGAAGGCTTCCAGATTCTTATGGTCAGCCCATACTTCAAATGTGTATTTGAAATGCCTTCATGTGAGTAGGGCCCATCGGACGGCAAAAGCTTCCTTCTCCCATATTGCCCATCTCCTCTCAGTCTTAATAAGCTTCCTGGACGTGTAGGCACAAGGTTGTAGATCCCCTGCCACATTAGTTTGTAAAAGGACAGCCCCCCCCCCCCCCAGCTACGTCACTAACATTGGCTTGGATGACAAAAGGGCTGTCAGGATCGGGATGTTTGAGGACTGACTCAGCTGCAAATAGTTGTTTTAGCTTCTCAAATGTGGCTTGACATTCCATTGTCCAATTCAGGGACCGGCTAGGCTTAGGTTTGGCCTCCCATTCTGTCTTCAGCAGGTTCGTGATCGGCAGTGCAATTTTAGCAAAAGAGGGGATAAATTGCCTGTAGACGTTAGCAAAACCCAGGAAACTCTGTGTTTGTTTTCTGGTGTGTGTGGGGGTGCCCATTCCAGAACTGCCCTTACTTTTTCTGGGTCCATAATAATGCCCTTGTGTGATATGCGATAGCCCAAGTAATCTTGGTGGAAGTTGCATTTTGACAATTTGGCATATAGCTCTGTGGCTCTGAGCTTCTTCAGAACAGCCCGTACAAGTTTGATGTGTTCCTCAATGGTTTCAGTGTAGATGAGGATGTTCTCCAGGTAGACCAGAACCCCCTTGTATATATGCTCATGCAGCACTTCGTTGATTAGTTGCATGAAGCCCCTTGTAACCTAAGTGGCAGCACCTTGAATTGGTAGCACCCCAGCAGGCAATTGAAACCTGTTTTCCACTCATCCCCCTCTTTTATGCGGACTCGGTAATAGGCTTCTCTTAAGTCCAACTTTGTAAATACCTTTCCTTTCGCCAGGTGGGCTAACATGTCCTTCATGAGGGGCAGGGGGTAAATGTTTTCCACACACATGGCATTTAAATTTTTGTAATCAATGCATAAGCAAAGAGAGCCATCCTTCTTTCCATGGAATAGTACTGGGGCCGCTACTCGGGGTCTTGCAGGTTGGATGAAACCCCATTTCAGATTTTTATCAATGCAAAGACGTAATTCCTCCAGTTCTCGTGGGGTCATTGCATAAATCTTTGGTTTGGGGAGTTTCACCCCCGGGAGAATCTCTATGCTGCAATCCGTGGTGCAATGGGGTGGAAGTTGATCTGACCCCTTTTCACTGAAGGCCTCCCTTAGGTCCCAGTACTCACTTGGGATCTTTTCCTCCCCTTTAATGCGCTTGCTTAAAGTGGCTACCAGTTCCATTGAGCACTTGGCTTGGGGGGGTATTGGTCTATCCCCTCCTGCTGGGTGCATGGAGTGGATACGCAACAATCCCTTCCTCCATAAGTATAAGGGGTCGTTCCATCCCTGGGGCCACAATGAAGCTCAATGTTTTGTGGTATCCCCCATCCACATCTCAACTGGCTCAGTTGCAAAATGAGCTAATCCCCCCGGCCACTAACTGGCAGAATGCAGTGGGGGTCTTCAGGGTTCTCAGTCTTAGCCCTAATTTCTCTACCACCTTGGATTAATTACGCATCTAGTACACCCAGAGTCCAAAAGGGCTAGCATTTTTCCCCAGGAGGTGGAGGAAGGCCCCTGCAGCTCTACTGGTATGGTGAGGGGTCCCACATGCTGACTTACCATGAGGTCATTGTCAGAGTCCATTTCACTCTTTCCTACGATGATCGGAGTTCCCAATTCCCTGGGAGGGGCAAAACTCCACAACTTCCACTCCTTTAAGTGCCGTTTCACAAGGTTTGGCTGGCTGTCTCTTGACTCTTCTGGGTCCTGTAGTAGTCGGCTTGTAGGTGGTCTTGCTGAAGCATTCAGCTGCCTGGTGCCCCTCCTCCCCACACTTGAAGCAAGCTGTGGTCTTTGGTCTGGCTGCCGGAGCATGCTTTGGAGCTCTTGGCACTTCTCTTGAGCAGAGGAGGAGGATTGGTTCTAAGAATGCTCCCCACGGTCACGATCCCTGGTCTGTTCTAGTTCTACTTCACTTGTCAGGACATACCAGCATTGGAGGTCTCGGTGAGCCCCCAGGGCGATGCAGCCATTATAGACATCATCATTCAGCCCATTCTTATAGTATTCCATCAGGGTAACTTGTGACCAGCCATGTATGTGACAAACCAGGCTCTGGAACTCCTGCGTGTATTCAGCCACTGACCTATGCCCTTGGGTTATGGTCTTCATCCTGGTCCTGGCCCTACGTTCCACCAGGGAGTCTTCAAAGGGCTGTCATAAATTGATTGTAATTTCTCAGTTGGGGGCATTGTCATTGTGGAGGGAGGTCATCCACTCTGCTGCCTGCTCCTCCAGGGCCATGGTAACATATCTCACTTTGGCAGCTTCGCTGGTAAAATCTTCACTATACTCTTGCATATAGTTGCAAACTTGGGCCAGGAAAACCCCCAGAGTTTTGGGATCCCCTCTGTATTTAACTGCCAGCAGAGGAATTTTTGGAATTCAGCGCCTTTGGGGGATCCCTCCCCCTGCTGCGCTGGGATCTCTGCTGGGATTTCAGCAACACCCTCTCCCCGCAGCCTGTTCAAATACTTCAACTGCTGGTTGGAAGCCCCTGTCTGTGGATGCTTCTCAAGCTTTACGGCTCTCTAATGCCTCTTGCATAAGTTGCAGGGCATGGGTCAGTAGATTTTCTCTGTCAGCCTCTACTTCAGGGCCCCCTCCACACCGGTGTCTGCTTACCATCACTCCCGGGTGAAGTTCGCAAGGCTCCTCAAGGCATCCTACTCCCAAAGACCATCTCGGTCGTACTGCCCTCTCTTCCAGGGTCAGTTCTCCTAGGCTTTCAATCTCCTCTCTGTACAGGCACTGAGTGGGAGAAGTTGACCCCTGAGCTCCCATGTCTTCTTGGTTGCTTCCTGGGTTTGACATTCTGTGCACAGCCCCCACGGTAGATTTTATCTCTGGGTTGGCTGGTAATGCAGATCTTGCTTAATGTCAGGTCTGCCTTGTTCAAATCCCAAGAAAGAAAAAACCTGAATTAACTGTGGTTGAAAACAGGGAACTTTTACTGGGAAAGAAGCAAATGCAGAGAAAGAGAAAGCAAGATTTGAGCAAAATTGTGGGAAATGTACTATCAAAAGAATCCCCAAAACCCTCCCCCAGGGTCTGAAGATGACTGTCCAATCTTTAGTTCTTAATGGCTTCCAAGATGGTGCTGGTGAGGCAGGCTGCCGTCGCAACTGCTCTGACCCTCTTTATTTTGTTTTTGGTCTTTTTTAAATCATAATTTAATTTAATTTAAGTAACAATTTA
>JAEANM010018836.1:0-12528 GCA_017656035.1 Myanophis thanlyinensis | reverse complement strand
TACTGGCTGTAAACCGCCCCGAGTCCTTAGGGAGATGGGGCGGTATATAAATATGATTAAAGATAAAGATAAAAGATCTCTATTTTATTAACAATTCGTTTCTGAAGATCTGAAGCTGGAGATAACGGCAGAAGCTGTTTCTCTCATTCCTGTGTCATGTTGGAAGGTCCCTTTCCCACAAAAGCATATGAGAGAAACAGTTTGCTAACTATGTAGCCTCTGGTCTTACTCAGCAAAATGTTTTTGCTTTCATAAAACAGGAAAAGGCAGATTCAAAAAGTGCTGGGAATGCTCTCAGGTAAGCTAGCCAGAAATCCAACACTTTGCCTTCTCTGTGATTTATATAGTGGATGAAATCTGATTGTCATAGTTCTATGTTTATTTTGCATTCCTTTGGCAGTCTTGATGGTATGATAAATGAGTCAAAATAGATGAATTTTGTGAAGCTTTTTTAAAATAATAAAACAAGGTAGAACTGAATAGATGAACTGAGATAATTACTGATCTCATTTCTTGGATGCTGGTGGATAGGGTAGATTAGTATTTCTCAAGCTCAGCAACTTTAAAATATGTGGACTTCAACTTCCAGGATTCTCTTGCCAGCAGAGAAAATTGCTGAGATTGAAAAACAGTGGTGTGTAGATCATTGTTGTTTGGATTGTTTTGCAAAGTGGGATTTCTATCATAGGTGTATTCCTGGATTAAATTCAGATCCCTTTAGACAGCAATTCATTCTGTGAACTTTCATTCTTGTAGTCTGTGGTCTCTTTAGAGATGTAATCACATCCCTCACAACTGTTTATTGAGGTTATGACAGTTGAATTTTCTGGACAATTCGTACATCGCTTGCCTCAGTCCTACAACTAAAATGAAGCAGGAAATCTAATTTGTCCTTAGAAAATCAAAAGTACTGTAGGTCACAACAATAGGCTCTGGAGTGTTGTTAGGATTTACAGTTTTTCTAATCAATTCATATTTCAAGGTTGTCTCATTGATGATGCATACATTTCTTACTATTATGCTTTCACAGATTCATTAAAAGTGAGATTAAGGTAAAGGTTCCCCTCACACATACATGCTAGTTGTTCCCGACTCTAGGGGGCGGTACTCATCTCCGTTTCTAAGCCAAAGAGCCAGCACTATCTGATGACAATTCTGTGGTCATGTGGCTGGCATGAGTAAACACAGAAGGCACATGGAGTGCCGTTACCTTCCCACCAAGGTGGTCCCTATGTTTCTACTTGCATTTTTGCATGCTTTCGAACTGCTAGGTTGGCAGAACCTGGGGCAAGTAACGTGAGCTCACTCCATTATGTGGCGCTAGGGATTCGAACTGCCGAACTGCTGACCTTTCTGATCGACAAGCTCAATGTCTTAGCCACTAAGCCACCGCATCCCCTTCCAAAGTGAGATTACTACATATTATTTCTATGTTAATGAAGGATAAAGAGAAGTGGCCATTTCCCCTTCATTAATCATTCTAAGTTCTGTATGTTTTGCTTAAGATAGCTGGAGTAACCTAGAATCAGTGGTGGATTTCAATTTTTTTTACTACTGGTTCTGTGGGTGTGGCTTGGTGGGCGTGGCTGGGGGGGTTATGTGACTGGGTGGGCAGTTTCTGTAAGCAAGGCAATAAAGATTAAGCTAGAAACAACACCAGTATGTTTCTTTGCTGCCTTTCTTACAGGATTAACCCTGTAAAGTGGAAAAAAACAAAAGGAGATTTCTTCTAACAACGGGTTCTTCAAACTGCTTAGAAAATTTACTAGCAGTTCTAGTGAATCTGCTAGAACCTGCTGAATTTCACCTCTGCACAGAACTATTGTTTAACTCCTTATTGTCCTACCTCAGGCAACTAGGCAGGAAAACAAAAGACTGGAACAAAAATAAAATTGTGTGTTAACAGAATTTTTAAATATCTTGTCAGCTAAAATCTTCTCTCATGTTCCACTCCTGTCCTTCATGATGCAGTTTAAGCCTGGTTTAACCTGGTATAGACTGATTTTTTCACAGTTACTTAGCACAATTCTGCAAAACTGTAAGAATGGGAGGGGGGCGGGGTGGCAATAGTTGATCCTGTCTGTGGGAATCATGGGTAGAGCTGCTGGTTCAGAATCCAGTCCTGGGGATGCCCCAGCCTCCTGCCTCTCTTAAGAATTTCACAGCCTCCAAGCCAGGTTTGAAATCCGGGATGGTCGTTCCAACATTTGCTCTGCCATCTCCCATTCTTTGGGGGTGGGTTTTACTGAACTACTCCCAATCAATGTGGTAAACGTTTGCCCATTTCAAGAATTGGCTTAAACAACAGTATAATTGTTTCTCCAAGAAATATGGGATGGTCATTGTCATGGAGACTCAGACTTCCCTGCTGGAGACGTTTTGCAACCTCTCCCTTTTCCAGCCTATTAAACTAATGTGAGTCTGCATGTTGAAATGTCTGAATATTGTATGAGTATGAATATAAGGAGTGTACTTATTGTTTTGTTTCAAGAGCCTCAACATGATGCTGACACTACCGCTTGCCATATAGCTACCTCTCTCCATATATATTAGAAATAGTTTGTTGCTGAAATCTGTCAAGCAGGCTGTGTCTCACCTAGTAGCAAATGAAAGTAGAAAAATACAAAGAAACACAACAGTTAATCTTTAAGTAAAGATTAAAAAAAAGGAAAGAGGCAGGATAATTTGGCACAGCAAGCGGCGCCTAAATACAAATATTTTTCACCCATTATTTATGGAAAATACTATGAAGCTGTTGCCTACAACAATGGGGGCAGGGAAATAGCCTTTCCTCTAAATGATCTATTATAGTTCATGGACCTGAGCATGAAATAAAAGGGAGAGACAGAGAGAGAGAAAAAGGAGGCTCCAAACTATTATTTAACTGGCTCTTCCAACTTGCGCTACATCAATGCCCTTTTTAAGAGCTCCCTGGGGGACATTGGAAGCATGTGCCAGAAATAAGCAGTTGACCCTGAGAAGGGAATTCTTCCCTCTGAACTTGCTTGGGTTATGGGTTTATGACTGTAACGAGTTGTGGAAATCAATCTTTTGTGATCTCTGCCCTTTGTACTTTTGCTCAAAGGGCTTTCTTCCAATCTATAAACAATCCATTGGTGGTTCTGTTTGAAGATAAAAAGAGGTGGCGTGCAATGGGAAAGTGGGGTGAAAGGCTGCCTTTGCATTGTGTCCTCCAGTTATTTCAGCAGGAGCAAATGTGCAAACTTAGAAGGTTGGATTCATCTTATTGACTGGTTTGTCACTGACCCTTTCCTGAAGCCTCCTAAAACTGATAGCGCTTTCAAGACAGTGTTTAGGAGGATTAGAAATCCTAAGGTATATTGATTGCATAAATTTAGTATAAGAGGCATATCCTTTGGGACAATGAACTGGTTATTGCAGCTTCATGAAAGAATAAATAGTAACATATCTATCTCACTCTCTCTCTATATATCTATAACTGTTGTCTCTATCTGTTACCTGCCTATCATCCACCTATCTATCTATCTATCTCTATTGCTTATAAGAAGCAAAAGGTATTTTCAATACAGTTCAAAATACACTGGGTTTGCAAACAGTCACACTCCTCTTCAACAACTATTTCTAAGCAATGAGGCAAGGAGACTCCACAAATATAAGTTGCTCTTTTTTCTGATTTTCCTGGTCAGTAAGCATTTGGGGGTATGATTACTATCCATGCTTTTCTGGCTTGCATGGTATGATAATGAAATGAATATGTGGATGCAATAGAAAAAGAATATATATTGAACTCAGATTTGGACTCCTGAGTACTTGGTGCTCCTTGAGCTTGATAGATTGCTAGTAGACATTTCATTATCTGGCTAGGTGACATCAGTGCTAGTAAGTGTGGGGTTTGCTCTATGTTTATATATAGTAACTTCCCCAGATCTGTTTGCAGAACCAGGTCTTCAGAGTCTTCTAGAAGAGTATTAGAGTGGGGTCCGTTCTAATATCTGGGAGAATTATGTTCCAGAGAGAGGGAACCACCATGGAGAAGGTCCTTCTTCTGGGTCCCACCAGTTGCACCTCCCTCAGGGATGGGACCTGCAGCATTCCCAGCCTCCCCGCTATGATGGGTCAGGTAGTTGTGACTGGCAGGAGATGGTTCCTCAGATAACCTGATCCCAAGCCATGGAGGGCTGTAAAAGTGATAACCAGCACCTTGAATTGCACACAGAAACAAATGGGCAACCAATACAGCTCCTGCAGGAGAGGTGATACATGTGCACACTGAGGTCTGCACAAAACCATGCGGGCCACTGCATTTTGCACCAACTGGACTTTCTGGATGCTCTTCAAGGGTAGCCCCATGTAGAGCACATTGCAATAGTCAAGATGAGAAGTGACTAGGTCATGAGTGACTGTGAGTAGGGACTGTTGGTCCAGGAAAGGGCATTCACTGGCACACAACCCGCAATTGCGCAAAGGGCCTCATGGCCATGGCCACCACCTGCACTTTGAGCAGGAGTCGATAGTCCAGAACAACCCCTAGATTATGCACAGGGTCTATTTGGGATAGTGCCACCCCATCCAAGACCAAACGTGGCAATTCTTCCTGAGCTAATGAACCCAAACCCAGAGCCACTCAGTCTTGCAAGGGTTTAGTTTCAACTCGTTGCTCCCCATTGAGCCCCTAACAGCCTCCAGGCACTATGTGATGGAGGACATGGCATCACTTAATTCACTGTGGGCCGAGACATACAGCTGAGTATCATCAGCATGTTGGTTATACCTTAGTCCATTATATTAGCTAAGCAAGATGGGAATAGAGATTTCAATTCTAAACCAAATTCTGTTAAATTCTACCTAATCTCGTTTTGTGCTATCAAATCCTCACAAACATTTTAGGGTAAATAAAACATTTGAGGGGAAATAGCTATTAACTATTTTATACTATTGTTATTTATCTGTAACTTGACTAAATTAAAAATTAAAGAGATGATTTAAGAGTTACTATATTAGATAAACCTATTGTGATCTTTAACTGGGAGCTGCTTTTAATACATTAATAACTGATATTTTTTTTATTTTAACAGTGGAATAGATCTCCCATAACCCCTTTCTTTTTTCCTTTTTTTGCCTTGCTGTTCACACTCTCTCTCTTCTGTTAATTTCTTTGTCTGCAATACATTTTAATTATCATAATATCCCAGACAAATGACTGTCTACCTTTCACTTGGAAACCTCCAGTGATGGAGCATCTATGACTCCAGGAGGCAGATTATTCCTCAAAAGGTTCTCATGATCAGGAAATTCTTTCTTATTTTGATTTTGGATCTCCTTCTCTAAGGCTCCCACCCATTGATTCTTTTCCTATATTTGAATGTTATGGATAAACATAACTACTTCATTTTACCATTCATAGGATTTTGCCTCTAAGCTCCTCATTTGTTGCTCTTCTATATACAAGTATCTCTCTTTCTTTTACCCACTGAAAACAACATGATTCAGTGGGTTGGGTTTGGAGGGAGTAATCCAATGACAAGAAGAAAAGAAAAAGGCAGGTAGAAACATCAACACAATATTAAAAAAGGATAACAAGGAAATAAAACAAAATTACCTGAAAATAAATTCTGCACAATAATTAAAAAATAGCAATTACTATGTAAAAGCAAGTCAGATCTTAAAAAATAAATTAAATATTTCCCATGTTGAGAACATTCTTCCAATTTCATCAATAAATACATAATTTGAAATAGTAAATTAACTTCTTCTTTGAAATCAAATTGGTATTTTGTTTACAACCATGCAAAATTATTGTCTGAGCTACATTCAAGCTCAGAAAGCTCAGATTGCCTAGAAATCCACATTTTCGGCATTTAGCTGAAGTCTAACATGAATATCTTTTAGTCTTATTTCTCTTCTCCAAATTAACTATATAATGTGAATAGTAGACAAAATGGAATCATTGGGGAAGTCAAAATTGCAGGGCTAACAGTCCTCTCAAATATATGACAATTCCAACACAGTGTATTTCTTTTTTGTATTGAGAAGCATGTATGAAGTGTCTGAACTCATGACAAGTAACAAAAAGAAAAGAATAATCAATACAATATAGCAAATTTCATTAAAGCATAGTAAAACAATGGGTCTTTGGCAACCCAGCTCAGCTCTGAGAAAGTTGACACTCACCCTTTCTTAAAAATCCACTGGAGCATGAAAAGGAATCTCTTCCATCTTCTGTTAAAATCATAAGAAACATATTTGACATTCATTAAAATATAAGATTGATTTGCCGTAGAATATTCTAATTCCACATTCCGCATTCTTGCAAATGCTAATGATATTTTGAGCATCCTATAGAAACAAACGGCAGGGTGGTGTTTTTTTTTTTCCAAAGCACTTCCCAGCAGAATAAATAATTTGGGAGTTTTAAAAGCTGCTCGTACATCATGTCGAAATTGAGAAATCAGAAGACTTTTTTTAATTGAATGTATTGCCATTTTGCAGTTTTAGGCAATCCAAATTTTTTTTGCAGTATAAAATGTTTTAAAGAAACCATTAGTAACAAACTGGTCTAGAGTGTTAATACATTTTTTTCCTGTTTTTCTGCATCTGCACACATATACAGTAAATACACGTCTGCTATTTTTAAATTGGGATTATCCAAAATGAGTGCTTGACAGACTTCATTATAGTCGGCATTTGTAACACCAGGGAACTACTGAAAATGAAAACATTTACTGTCAGTCAGATCCATGACAAAATAATTTTGCATTCTTGGGTAGTATGCATTTGAAGGGGCTGCTGAAAAATGAGGAAAAAAAATACATCTTAGCAAAAACTGAAATAGAAAAATACAACAAATTCAGTTCAGCCTTTAGTGTATTTGAAACATTGCTCAGCAATAACATCTTAGATTAATTTATTTTTCAGGTATTCTCCCTTCCCCTCTTTTGAGTACACTGGATATTTAGAAGGCCAATAGATTTTAACTCAAATGTATTACTGCAATAGGACCTTGGAGAGTAATCATGTTCTACAGTTTTAATAAAATCATATCACTAGAAGTATACTAATTACCAAGAGAGAACTCTTAACAAATCTATATTTGTGCATCTGAGTTTGTGGTTGATGCTTAATGAGGGTAGACAGAGAAACAGGATTTAGGGTTTCTGAAAAAATAGTTTGACAGCCTCATTATGTAAATAGAGAAAGGAAGATTAAAAAAAAGGGAAGATCCTGGAAATTAATTCCCATATTGCATCAAAGTTAAGGGAAAAATGTAATATCCTTTGACAGCATTAATAATATTGTTGGGTATTTCAAGGTTATTAAAACAAATTCCATTCACATCACTAAAGCTATTCCAAAATACTCATGTCAGCAAGTACCTTCTTCTGTGTTTTATAACCCCACTTGTTTTTTTCACCTTCTAATTATTCCTGCACATCAATACTTGAATTTGGTAGAGGAAAAACTCTGAATTTGTTGCCCTGAATAAAATGAAAGCAGAATGAAATTAAATGCAATAAGGATAGAGTGATTTATCATCAGTATAGAGCAATCAGATTATGGCATAATAAAAGCTTAAGAGTAACATTATATGTGTTGAAGATGGAGAGAATGGAATGAGAAAGAGAAGAAAGTAATTTTTTTTGCATGTTTTATTTTTTTCTCCCGTTCTCATGAAAAGTTGACCAACAAAATTCAAACAGCTTGACTTTCTTGAAGACAGTTAATTGATTAAAGGTTAATTTCGAAGTTATTTAATTTTGTTTAGAAATGCAAAAAAAATTGTAATATTTTAAACTTGAACAGGATTAAGTAGATAATCTTATATTGAATGTTTTGATTTAAAATAAAAACAAAAATGGAAGTTAAATTATCCACAGGAATGTTTTAAAAATAAGATTGGAAAAGAACAGTATAATTCACAGATTTTTCCAGTTTTTTTCCACTATATATTTTCTGTTCAGCTCTATGAAGGAGTGTTACATATCCAATAGACTGAATGCACCTATAGATGAGAAAGGGGCTGATAATTCCAGCATATCATTACAACAAAGACTCTTGGGACCTTGATAAAAAGAAAAAGTAAACTCACCCCCTTCTCAAAAAGGCTGTTCCGCTGTTGCTACAGATCAGGGCTGTCAAACTCACGGCCTGTGAGCCAGATGCATCACGTGCTCCGCCCACACCAAATTTAGTGAAGGAGAAAAAAGTTCCGGTACATCACGTGACGCCACTGTGATGACCTGAGTTTGACACCCCTGCTATAGATAAACAGCATGAACTAGGGATAAACTGAGTTGTGTGTTTTTATATTTATTAGTTGTGGACACATTTCTATAGGACTTATACTGTATATCAGAGCTGTGATTCTTGAGTCTTAGTTCCAACACAATTTGCAATACAAATGTTACAGAACTCATTCTGCCATGTCCTTAAATACAGTGAGGGTAGGTTTTCTTTATACAAGTTTCAAATTATGCTTGGAACCTAGATACCCAAACGTAGATCATCCTACCAGCACTTAGTCCATCTTAGAGAGACTTTCTGAAAAATTCACAGGACAAGAAGGTCCTTCAGTAGAGCAAAGGATAAATAAATCTTTCTTTCTTGCTAAATATTTGTACTGGGAGTAAAGATAATACTGTATATTAGGTAAATCAGTGAATAAAATGTTCATATCAGCATTTCTGTGCTGCATGCGGTTTCTCCTAATGCATGTACTGGTATATTATTTTGCAACAATTTCCTTTAGTACAAAACTGCTGTTGATCATTTTCTTCAATGTGTACATTTTAGCCACAACTTTATCAAACAGAAAACTCCGTGAAGTACAGAAATGTCCTCTCATCTTTGTTTCACCTCAGAACATGTCAAATTAAACTAATTGCTAATCATTTCATGGAATTAAAAATTGCTAAACAGAATGAATAAGAAGTCCTGAATGGGGTCCAAATAAATGATCTGTTGTAGTAGAATATTAGTCCATCTCAGTTATTCAAAGAGAAATAAGTTGTGTGTATGAGTTTACAAAATACTTATCCTTTAATAATAATCCTAGGCATTAACTTCATTGTTTTATTCTTCCACTCATATTTTCATTTTCATCACTACATAAATCTTCTCTCTACTGACTCTCAGTCAAACACAGTAGACATATTTTTCCTAACCGGCACTATCATACATACAATGGATGTTATATTAACAGCTCCAAGCTGGGAAAGATTAAAACATACAGATCAGGGGTGTCAAACTCACACTGTCATGGCGGCATCATGTGACATATCACTACTTTTTCCCCTTTTCCTAAACCGGGTGTGGGTGTGGTCAGCGCATGACGCATCTGGCCTCAGGCTGCAAGTTTGACAGCCCTAATATAGATGGACATATTAAACAATGGAGGAGAAGAATATTGATTAAAGTCAATGTAACTTATGAAGTTTACCATCCTGCTTTTCTTTACATCTGTATACCTATATAGATGTGTCTTTCTGTTTCTTTTAATTCCAGTGTAAAAAACATTTAAATAATGTGAAAGCCTGTTCTAAAAATACAGGCCATATTAATTTTTAGGCTTCTTTGGTTAAGAAAATGCATAGTGTCTGAGTTAACATAGCCCTCTAATTTAAACATCACAATATTCTTGTCCAATTTTCCGATGTTACATCTACTATATTTCATACAGAACCTCGCCTTGGTCATTATGATAATTTCTATCAATAATAGGAACAAGAGCATTTAAATCTTAAATAGGTTGATAGGGGTGATTGCAAAGTAAAGAGAGAAATCCTAAATATATTTCAGCATTTCCTTATACAAATTGGTATTAACAATGAGAGATATAATCAATTTATTCAATGCTCTTTCTTTCTTTCTTTCTGTCTTTGTTTCTTTCTTTTTCTCTCTCTCTCTCTCTCTCTCTTTCAAACCCCACCCCCCATTTTTCTGTCCTCCTTCTCCTCCACCTCCAGACACTGTCTGCTTTGGTATCCAGACAGAAAAACCAGACAGGGCTATTCATCAATGCAGCTGTAATATGTCTGACTTTATTAGCTTTCAAATTTTATCACCAAAATGAATAGGGTGTATGGGGGGGAAGGGTGTGGTAGAATAAAACCAAGCTCTATAAAATATCATGCCTATGGATTCTCCTTGTTATAGCAGGTTAAGACCAGAGAAAACAATGGCAAAAGATAAAAGCTAGTGGGAAATTGCCCATCATGTATGCATGTCTGTATATTTTATGTCAGCTGTTATGGATTGGTATGTGCTCTAAATTTTTATCTGAGGTAAATTCTACATGCCACCTGCAATTTTTTTTTTTAAATCTCCACATTTTCTAATTTATATTTCTTGCAGTTCATTTGGTATTACTTAGTTTTGCATGGAAAAAGAACACACTATTTTTCTAAATAGTGAGACTCCCCATGTGGATGCTCAGAAATAAATTCAGTGTATTCACTGGAGCTTATTTCCTAATAAGCTAATCTCTTGTTATAAACAAGGGCAGACTTCTTTAAATGTATTTGTTCAGCTAAAGATTGATAAAATAATACCACATCAACATTTTGTTTACATCAGTCTTCACCAACCTGAAGCTCTCCAGATCTAATGGGACTATAGCTTCCTCTACAAGTTGTAACTGGGAACACTTCCAGTGCGTACCACTTAATAGTCTGGGAATCTGTTTGATCTTCTATTTTCCATGTTTTTTTTTTGCTAACATTGTCTTCTGTTTATTGATATTTAAGCTTGCTTACACACCAAATTCTTTTAGTTTTCTCAGTAGTGGTAATATTTATTCTTGTAAAAAATCTAGGTTTTTTTTTTAAAGAAGAAGCAGGTGTATTCTCTTTTTTAAATAATATTTTTTATTTTTTATTCTTAAATCCCAATTTATCATTGTGTGTACAGTGTGGTATCTGGGCATCTTTTAGTACATTAATTGTATCAGATACTATTAATCATTTTGGTACAACAAATTCATATTGATCTCTTCAATTCCAGTATTATTCTTATTTCTATTAACAATGCTCACCTTAAGTACACTCATCTCTTTTAAATATACAAAAATCCACATTTCAACCTTGTACCAAGTCCTATTAACAGATTCTCTATTCATCTCTAGCAGGTGTATTCTCTTGAATTGCTGTTTTTTCTATTTCTATGTGTCCAAAAGCCATAAATTGTTCATCAAATCAAATCAAATTTTGGTAATTTGCTTTGAGTGATTTTAATACTTTTCTCAAAAGTTCTGTCCTATTGTGGGGAAATCACTCAATTCCAATTTCCCATCAAATATCACTTTTCACAAGAGATACTATTCATCTCTCCATAAGACTTTTATAGAACTTATCCTCATTTGGGCATAAATTTCTAATGTCAAACTCTTAGACCCATGCAAATTAACTTCCACCAACAAATCTACCATGTTGATAAGTCAATATAAGTTCTGGTTTTAGCAGGGCATTTATACACAAAACAGTATATAAATTATTTTAAAAAGTATTTTTTTACTTTCTGGTGAAATAAATTCTTCATCCAATTTTTAAAAATAAATATTACATACCCCTTTTTCTAATAATTTCCCTTGTAGGCAAATTATATCTTTTTTTGATTTCCTGAAATAATATTTTTTTTTCTCCTGGGAAGAACATGTGCTTCATTTACATTCCAGGTTAAAAGTAGAAATCTATAGTGCTTAGTTCAGAATCATTTTTCTCAGTTTCCTGTTGCATCTGTTGAAGTTTTTGTGCAGTCTCATCTGATACCTCCATTTGCAACCCCTCCAATTCCTTTAAAAATTTCCCATCAAATTCATCCCCCGATCTGAACAGAATTCAATTAAAACATCTGCTGTTTAAAAGTAAAGTTCATAACCTCTGATTTATCCTACTGAAATTGAATCTTTTTCTGTTTTAATCTATCAGTCAAAAGAGAAAACTCTTTTTCTTATGCAAGATTCTAATGGGAATTTCTTTAAGAAGAATTGCAACTGTATTATCAATCTTGTATTAAAATGCCACTGCCACTTGTGTTATTCTTGTCAAAGTGCATCAAAACACCCCTTGAAGCATTTCTAATTCTCACAATTGCATTAATCTTGCATTTATTCTATATAACCTGCCATCTTCTACTTCTCACAAATCTTGTGTATTTATTTTATATATTCTGAGAAATTGGTTCTCCTGTAAATTGAACTATATATTACTGTTATAGATTTAGCTGATGTATCTTTTGACCAGTAGAATTTCTACCTGCAGCAAGCATCCATATTAATGTACCAAACTTACTAAGAATTCTTTACAAGAAAACAAAATTGACATACATAGAAGAAATGCATTGGCTGAGGCTCTTCCCAAGATGGGTTCTGATTTGAAGGAAGATAGGTAGGACAAAACAGGAAAGGAAATATCAAATCCCGGTCATCAACGGAAGCCCGGTAGAGAGAGTGGACTGTTTCAAATACCTCGGTGTACACATCTCGAAAAACCTGTCATGGACCTTCCACATCAACACCATGGTAAAAAAAAGCCCGACAACGTCTCTTTCACC